>RPOG01005638.1:0-30286 GCA_008086565.1 Thalassoma bifasciatum
TTCCACCTGGTCGCTCTCAAAGCTGCCATATCATCTGCTTCTTTCCTGAGCTCCAGGCTCCTCACCTGATTGGACAAAAGGGACACGTCGATGTGCGTGATGACGTAGAGGCAAAGTGCATCTCTTGATGCGTTCACGGTATGTCGGATTTTCTACCTACTTCAAGTAAAACCAGTTTGAAGTGACCTTTGAGTGTAGTGTTGAGCAGGATCTGCATTCCGTTTACTCTGACAAACCAGCTCTTAACTTTAATTATGTTAATTATCATTCCTGTTCCTGTTCCTGTTAATTATTATTCCTGTATATGTTAATTAATTATTATTCCTTGTGCAATAACCCCCCCCCCCAGCTGTTATGATGTCTCCGTCTTTGTTTATTGCACTGTTAATTCTGCTGTTTACATTGATTTGTTTTATTTATTCATTCTCTTCTGCACTTTATTTCTACTTTTTCTTTACTTCAGCTGTTTTTCAGTTATATAGACTATTTTTAAGTTGTATATTCTATATTTCTCATTTTAACACTGCTCTGTTATCGTTACCCGAAGCCAAGCAATGACATTTTGTTGCCAAATCTCACTGCTGTGTTTTTTTTTGTGCAATGATAATAAAGGAAGTCTTATTCTATGTCCAAGTCTATTTTTAATTAGTTAAATGTATTTACTTTAATTATGTACCAGACTTTAAGTTCCATTTCAAAAACATGTTGATTTTAACTGGGGTGATTTTTGATCCCACTTGTGGAAGAGTGGGGTAGTGATACAAAAACAGCAATTTCTTAAAATTAATGAAAAAATAATAATAAAAAATAAACAAAAATGCAAATGGCCTCATGTCACAAACATATTGTATGAGGAATACCTGGAATATGAAAATATTACAACTCTTTGTTTTGAAGATTTTGAAGAATATAACTCTGTTTATTGAAAAACGCATTGATTTCCATTGAAGTCATTTCTGACCCCACGTGTGGAAGAGTATAGGTATTGGTAGGTTGTGCATCCAAGGGTTAATACAGATACCTCTGATGTCTGGACTTTCAAACTAGAAATGTGACTCAAGCTGAATGGCTTTGCGTATAAAAGATCAAGACAGGTTGAAGGGGCTGCGAGGACTGTATAAGTGATCCTCAAATAGCCTCAATTTAGTAAATTTATCTGCTCATAATCCATGAGTCAAATGAGAGTGTCAGCACCAAAATGTTATGTCTAAATGCTATTATTTAGCATCTGTGGCAATCCAACCAATACATTTACATCAAAGTCTCTATAACAACCATAGACTGTACTTGGAATGGACAGAGTGGCTCTGCCTTTTACCATTGTAAAGTTCTGACCCCGATCTGAGGCGCCACCATCTTGCAGCCAGTCTGTGCAGCAGAGAATCTGAAGCTACAGTATCAAAACAAGAAAAATTCAAAAATATTTGTTTCCTAAGTGTAATCTTGTGACGTGACGTAAAACCCCATTTTAATGTCCAATCACTGATGAAGAAGAAAATTTTCAGAAAAAATAGGACTTTAAAATAATGCAACCCAATAATAACTTTATATCACCACAGCATACAGATGTGAGAAACATTTCTACAAGGTGTATTAATTCTTTAAAGTTTGACCACAGCCCAACTAGAATAAACACTGATCTATTTAAACCTGAGAGTCTATCAATAAAGTGAAGGGCCAGGTTTACGTTTGCTCTGCTTGGTGAGCTTGGAGTTGGTAGATGATCACTGGTAGGACATAACCAGGATTCACAAATGTTACATGATACAGACACGTCTCAGAGCACCAAGCTTTGAGTTACACGAAACAGATAGTCTGCTCACCCTCTGGACACTCAACTACAAACTGAGTTTTAAAAAAAAAGTTTGATTGTTGTAGCAATTCAACCAATAACACTACATAACTGCAAATACATGCATTTGAATCCTGGGAAAATTTACAAAGAAAAGTAGATTTGATGTGAAAATCTACTCTTCAAAACAAATACATTCCTCTTTATGTGTAATTTTCACACAAAATATAAGTATGGTTACATAGCAACACTATTAATGATGAGCTATCAAGTTTATCTCCTATTGGTAGTTGTATGAGATTGACTGTGATTGGTCTATGCCACACACAGACGTCGTCCAGGTTGTTGAGAGAAGTTTGCTTTCACACTTGCTTGTATATCACAGCTGTAAATAAACACTTCAAGTTGTATTAAGATGTCATGGTCAGTATCTTTTATCACAGATACAGAAACAAGACAGTGAGAGTCACATCTTTATTACAGTGGGTGTCAATGTTTATGGGAAACAGAGTCTTTATCCTGGAAAACATGAGCCTTTCTACTCACAGTCTTTAAGTCAACTTTATTCAAATAGCTGCTTTGAGAATAAAACAATTGACCAGGGTACTTTCAGGGTTTCAGTTCCAAAATAATGATTAAGTGTTTGGGTTTTTGTTTTTTTCAAACTTCTTAAGACACAAGTTTTTGCCTGGTTTACATTTTTCATTCCTTCATACTATTTTGAATAAGTTAGACCCAATAAGTAAAATTACTAAACTTGGTCTTTGGATGTGTGGTTATTAGTGTTGTGAGTTTGCGATCAGCTATTAGATATGAGTGGCATGTTTTAAGTTTAAAAAGTGAAGTATTAGAGGTATGTACATGTATGTGACACAGGGTGTTATTGTAATAAGAATGAATGAATTTAACTTGTTTATGTAGCATTACCAAAACCTTAGGCATCTATATCTTATTCATCCTGGCCTCCTATTATCACGTTAATCTATTAAAAAAACTGCATTAGAGAGGATAAAAGGAACAAAAGCACAGCTCTGTTTGTGTTGGGATCCTAAAAACCTCTCCCTAAAATGAGCAGACGTCTAATCTAGACGTCCTTAAGTTAGGCGTGTCATCGCTCCCTTTATGTCTTATTCACTTGGTCGGCAACAGGCCAAACACGTTGGACCCGGTTCAGGTTCTTGTGTCTTGTGTCCTAAAATAGCCTACCTGTGTCACCTCACACCCTGGGTGAGCCAAACAGCACCTCTGATCCTGGATCTGTCAGCACACACGCAAACCTGCTCAAGCCTGCAGAACAGTCAGCTCAAAGGATCAGTTTATCTCTGTCCAACCTGAATTTGAATGTTGTGAAGTGTCACTGAGTCTTCAGAACTGTCAGAGAGCAACAGTTCTTAAAGAGAAAAACGGAGGGACAACTTTTCACACATTACGGTAAATAGGTTTGGTCAGAACAAATACATGGCAGCTTTCAGAGGTATAAACGCCTTTTATCTTCTTTTGATTTTGAACCCCAACACATAAATGAGCTTAAAAATAAGTAAAAAGAAGAATACGGTGGTTAAGCAAAAGGCTTTTTGTTTCCAATTTGAACATTATATTTGAATGAAAGCCAGTTTTCTCCAGGTTAAAAAAGGGAGACTCAAAAAAAGTTTAATTTTTTTAAATTTAATTTTTTTTTATTTATTTTAGGTCAATTTTTTTCTAACTGGCTGAAACAGGCTTCCATACATTTGTCTGAGGATAGTGTTAATTTACTTTTTAAACACCATGTGCACTAGAACAAAACTGAGGGATCCAATAGAAAATTTTAAAGATGAAAAATATATGTATATATATGTATACATGAGGGATTTTTTTAGACATCTGGTCCAAATTATATCTGGCTCTCGACTTGAATCCTTTTCTGAATTATGATGAGTTCAGATGAAGATGATTGTATTCTCTACTTTCTCTACTTCCATCAAAAGTCAAAGAAAAGCATTGCAAGCACTTAATTTTTTTTTATTGCTTGTAAAATTACTATCAACAGACAGGTGCAGCCAGGTCACATTTAGATCAGACTTTTAACTGTTTCCTGACTCAGCCTCCTTTTTCTGGGTCCTTGTGATTCTGTAACAGTCCAGCAGAGGTCCCCAGTGCAGCACAAATCTGAGCTGGAGTTGAAGTTTCTTCCCCCTCTGTTAAGGCTCAGGTATGGGGCCAGTGGCAAAAGTATTCACAAATATGTGTTTCCATATGTGTGTGTGTAAAAATGTGTGTGGAACTCGATCCATGAATGTGTAAAACAAATAAATAAATAAATGAATAAACTCTGTGTGCCTTACTGGATCAATAAATGTGCAAAAAAAAAAAAATCCATAAATGTTCACAAAAAAAACCTTTGTGTTAAAAAAAAAATATTTCTGAGTGTAACTAGTGTGTGAAAAATCCTCTGTTTAAAAAAAAAAAGGTATGTGTAGGTGAAAAAAAATGTGTGTGTGTAACTGGATCTATAAATGTGAGAAAAATATTCTGTGCGTTTGTGTGTGTGTGTGTGTGTGTGTAACCATATACATAAAACTCATAAAAATGCAATGCAAAGTTTTCAAAGATATGGCGTCTCTTTTCCAATCACAAGTGCAAGTTTGCAAGTTTACAGAAAGTGGATTTAATAAGACTTTAAAAATCTGCTTTCAGGTCTAAAAAAAAGTCCAACTCTAAATTGTGTAAAGCTCTCCTAATGGGTAAAAATGGCAATGCCTTGAATATTAAAATAATAATAATAATAATAATAATTATAATAGAATTATCCAACAATAAAGTTCCCCTGAATCATGTGGGTTTTTACCTGGGTCACATTAGATCCATAACAGGGAGGCATGAATGTGTGTGTGTGTGTGTGTGTGTGTGTGTGTGTGTGTGTGTGTGTGTGTGTGATTNTTTTTTTTTTTTTTTTTAAGTTTGGTTTTTATTTCATTGAAATTACACAAAAACGAAATCACATTTTATACTGTGATATTTCATTTCAAGTCATCATATTTGCAATTTTCCTGCTGGGATCAATTAAGTATATTTATCTTTTTCATTTCATTACAGGCCAGAGGTTTTGTTTAATTTTAATCTAAATTATACAAAACTAAATCACATTTTATATTACAATATTTTGTTTCAAGTCCTCATGACATACTTTATTCATCCCTTCACCATTTGAAATTATTTATGGTAGAGCATTTAGACTGCTTATTTTTGAGCCACACACAGAACAGGCACATGAAGAAACAACACTTGCAGAATACATGAGGACATGTTGATTCCCGTGTTAAGTTGAAGTGAGGAGACCCACCCAATATGGCGGCCACACTGCAACGCACTCCAGCACGTAATGAGGCGTCTATATCTATATGTAATGTCTATGATCTACCTGCTCACGGTGAGAGATTACTAACATACCTGGAGACAGTTTGTACAGGGAAGTGTGCATGTAAAATAAAAAAATTCACATTAATGACACTGCTTTCTTTTCTTAACTTTTTTAGTCCCACCCTTTGGTTGAAAGTCCTGAAAGTTGTATTTTTCTACGCTTATGTCCTGTGTAAAAACTATAAGTTTAATGTGCAAATCCAAAGTTGTCATAATTTTTTATATTTATCCATGTAACTTTTGTATTTTTCAGCTTTCTCTGGATCTCTATTACACTGAAGATGAGTTATACGAGCTTTTCTTACTAAGAGAACCATGAAACTCCAAATCCATGGTAGGTTCCCACCAGTGTATGGTTCGAGATTTGGTTTCAAGTTATTTTGGTACCAGATTCTCAGAAGACTTGCAAAAAGACGATTGCATATGAGAGCATAATATAATGCAAACCATACCACATTTGCACAGCATACAGCCACTATGTGCTGAGGCATTAATGTTTGCGTACATTTAAATGAATAAAAAGAGCGAAACAAGCTCCTTTCTGTGTTTAAGAGTCTCAGTGCAAAATAACCCTGAAACTCACAAATCTTTGAGAGTTGGTCAAACAGCACTCTAGTATTTATGAGTGATGTCGTGCTTTAACTCCCTTGAAAACCCTCAGCACTTCCGTCTGATTGGACAGCAGAGCAATGGGCAGACCTTGGTGTTTGAGGCCCCCTCCTCACCAAAGTGTCATCAACTAGTTAGGGGATCCTCATGTGATGACCTCATCATTTCAGCAGGTCTCAGGCTGAGATCATGCTTTTCTTTCAGAACAGACTGTTTTGGTCACTTCACAGATAGATTTGTAAATTTCTACAATACATGAATATGTAGAAGTTTGAAAATCTGTGCAAGTGTAGTCTGAACATCCAGCAGTGTTACTCCATACTCTTGTTAAAACATGAGAAGCAGAAAAATCTTTTTAAGCTGCTGTGCCTCTTGCAAAAAAGTTTATCTGTTTACATCTGCTGTGTAGAGTTTCTTTTTTTTTTTTTTTTTTTGTCAGCCTATGGTGTGAAAAGAAATGAATTGAGGTCTGTCTACTGGTGTGTTTGGTTTGTAGAACAGACACACTAATTGATTTAGATCATGTAAGACCCAAAACAAGCTGTTGTAATGGATAAGGGATTTAATTTTATTTACCATGTAACCATGTAAGTTCACTGCACCACACACGACAGCAGTGAGTCCTAACCTGTGGCTCCCTCTGGTGGGTCTTGAAAGTATTGCAAGTGGGCCCCTCGATCATTTCTAAAACAGTATGATTTTAGTGGAGTGTAATTATATAAAGATGCAGGCTGCAAATAAATAAAAAAACATACAATTTATAATAATGTTTTAAATGTAAAAACTTAAAATTCACATTATGACAAGAACCAATCAGCTTATTAAAGAAAACGTGTGGCCATCATTACTTTAAGAAATGAAGGTCAGTCAGTCCAGAAAACTGCAAAAACTTTAAATGTCCCCAACTGAAGTCGCGAATGAAATCGCATTGAATAAGAAGGTATGTCCCGACTTCTGGCCTGTACTTCACACCCACATTCACTCAAAGTCATTGAAAGTCTCAGGTAATGCATTTTGGACAAATGGGAAACAGCACGTTGAGCCTCTTCATGGGAAATTTAAGAACGAGTGGAGAAAAATATAAATATATAAAAATAAAATAATAAATGAAAAAAAAAACAGCGCGGCTGAACAAGAGACAATTAGTTTATTCACATTCTGCTGGATGGAGTTTTCTTAACATGAACGCTGCCGAGTGGAGTGTGAGACATGTAACGTGCGCATAGGATACCCCCCTCCTCCTTGAGTCCATTCGCCCATTTATGGTGATTGATCACACAGCAACCCTCAGCAAATCTGATTTAAAAAATAATCGTTGGACACCACTTTTATATATGAAGACTGGTGAGGAAAGCAGGTATTTATCATAATGAAGAGTTGGATCGTAGAAACTGGTGGTGGGCGGATCGAAGACACCCGATTGGTTCAGCTTCCGACAGTCTTTACTATACTTACAAAGTTATTTATTATTATTATTTTTAATAGCATTATTTAATTCAAGTCCGCATGGAAGCTTAATGTAATTTGGCACACTTTTTCATTATTTAAAAAAAAAAAATTATTAATTTTTATTTTTGTTGTAACGTAAGGGACGCATTAAGCACGCACGGTTTGCGTCTGGATTTGATTGGCTGAGATAAATTCTAGAACGTGTTAATTCCACTGGGGTATATATTGAAACTGCACGTTCCTTCCGCCCTTTTCACCAAGACACTTGGAGAGGTATGTAGCACTTTTTGACACTCAAGCTAGGCTAACGGCACAGCTTTGAGAAAAATCAATAAAATGCATCGTTAGCCGAAATAAGTTTTCTCTTGTGTTGTTCATAAATGAATTATTGTATTTCTTGTTAAGAACTGTGACTTTATTTTAAGGTTTGACAAAGTTTGAGGGTTGTGTGTTGTCAGTTGTGATTAAACGGATCTTAATTGATCATAATTTGTACAAAAGGGAAGCTCAATTTCGACTCAGGATGTAAAACTCAGTATGAATTATAACTGAAAACACCTTTTTAAATGTTTGTGGTCGTGATAGTTTCAGTTGTGGACATGTGTCTAACTAAACTTATCTTTGGAGATTGTAAACAAAAGATGCAGCGCCTAAATCATACATATTTTTGTGAACACAAAGAAGCTTTTGTGTTAAAATAACTTTTTTAACTCTGTGTTGGTTTATCTTTCCCTTTTTATCGTATTAACGTGAATTTAAATGTTGTAAGAGACCAAATAAAGAAATACTTTTGCAGCATAAACTCGAAGGTCGCGAGGCCGTTGCTATGACAACATGAACTAGTTTCTGACATGTTTTCATGTTTTAAGGCTCGTATTGAAGTTTAACGTAAATATAAGACAGGACATGAGTGTGTTGTACAGTTCTGGTCCACAGAGTAAAGTTTCCTCCAGTTAAACCTGTCCTGCTCACATTTTCAGCAGAGGTGTCGCATCATTTCATACAATAACAGCTGCAGATTTCTTCATTCATGTCAGCTTTTAACCAGCATTTACTAGCTTTGTTGACCTGTTGACAGCTAAATTAAATAAATGTCGTAATCGTACACTGTAAAATCTCAAAAAACACGAAAGATGAAGGATTATTTTTCGTTTTTACCGAAACATTCTGTGTTTTTACTCTGACTGAACATGTGTGTGAGCGTGAACTCGGAGGTCGCGAGCCCGTTGCTATGACAATACGAGCTAGTTTCTGATGTGTTATGTTTTTGGGCTCATATTGAAGTTATGATTTGCAGCACAGTGTTAAACATAGTTTTCAGACATTATATAAGTGTGTTGTACAGTTCTGGTCCACACAGTAAAGTTTCCTCCAGTTAAATCTGTCCTGCTCATATTGGTAGCCGAGGTGTCGCGTCATTTCATACAATAACAGCTGAAGATTTATTCATTCATGTCAGCTTTTAACTAGCACTGACCAGCTCTGTTTATATGATAACAGATAAATTAAATAACTGGTAAAAACTTACACTGTTAACTCTCAAAATAACAGAATGAATTAGGGATTATTTTTCGTTTTTACTGAAACACTATGTGTTTTTACTCTGACTGAACAGATGTGTGAGCATAAACTTAGAGGTCGCGAGCCCGTTGCTATGACAACACGAACTGGTCCCTGACATGTTGTTCAAGGATTCAAGGAGTTTAATTGTCATTCAACCCATGTAAAACATGGGTGGGACGAAATTAGGTTACCCTGGTCCCGGAGCAAGCCCAGTCGTAGAAACAGAATAATAAATATATACAAATATACAATAAAAAAAGAGAATAAAAGAAGAACACAATCAACTAGCCTTTTTAACAAATAGACAGAATAAAATAATAAACTGTA
Organism: Thalassoma bifasciatum; assembly: GCA_008086565.1. NCBI lineage: Eukaryota > Metazoa > Chordata > Actinopteri > Labriformes > Labridae > Thalassoma > Thalassoma bifasciatum. The sequence goes on from RPOG01005638.1 coordinate 9,140, forward strand.
AAATAATAAACTAAAATAAAAATATGATAAAATAAAATTATTAAATAAATTGTTGTGCCCTTTGGTTCATATTGAAGTTATGACTTGCTTTAGCATAGTGTTAAACATAGTTGTTGTTTTTTTTTTTTAAACATTTTTATTAGAGTTTTAAGAGATTTTTTACAGAATATGAAAAATGATATCAGACAAAAAAAAACAACAACCCCAAAACAAAGCAAACAAAATAACAAAACAGAAAGGGCTGGCATTATAAGACACTGTAGAACATTGCATCACTTAAACACAAATTTTTCAAGAAGGATATTTTAAAAACATAGTTTGAGGACATTATATAAGTGTGTTGTACAGTCCTGGCCCAAAGAGTTAAGTTTCCTCCAGTTAAAATTGTCCTGCTAGCTCTGTTTACATGTCAACAGATACATTGAATAAATGTTGGAACCGTACAGTGAAATAACAATGATGAATGAATGAATGAACTAAGGTTTTTTTTTTGTTGTTTTTTTTTTACTGAAATATCTGTTTTTACTCTGACTGAACAGATGTTTCAGCACAGCAGTAATCTTTATTAAATTAATTGATTACACTGATTTTTTTTTTAAAATACCTTTTTTTCATATTCTAAAATTTGAATTTATATTTTTTTGTGCTGACTACTGTTGGTCTATAAATTGTTGAAGCATTTATCATGATAATACAATTGTGTTAACATTTCATTGGGACTATTCCTGTAAAACTAGCATGAAAAGACTTGTTTTAATTGTTTGAAAATCAATTTAAATGTAATGTTTTGAACTGATGTCAAAGTAAAGTGTAAGATTTGGGTAATGTTATAACCCTCACTACTATTTTAGTTTGCTACAGACTGTACAAACTTCATTCGTCAGATCTTGAAATACACAGTCCTTAACATTCTAGTTACATTAAAAAGATTAATTACAATACAAACAATCATCTTGCAATCCGTCAGTAAATATGAAGAGATGAATAAATTCATAGAGAGAAAAATTAATATCTGAAGTTGTATTTTAACTCTAATTCTAACCAAACAAATATGCTGACACATTTATGATCCAGAACACTGAAGCGAGAGCAAAGCAAAACCCAACTGATTCAACAACCCGATTGGACAGAGAGAGGAGGAGAGAGAGAGAAGGAGGGGAGAGAGGCAGGAGAGGCTTGAGGAGAGAGTTTGATAGTTTGAGGAGACTGAGACAGGAGCAGAGGGAGGGAGGAGAGGAGGGTAAGTATAGTTAGGCTGAGGACAGGGGAGACAGACACAGGGAGAGGAGGAGAGACTTAGATTAGAGAGGGATAGAGCAGTAGGTAAGGATAGCATGAGGGACAGGGAGAGGAGACAGAGACAGGAGTGGGAGGAGAGGGAGGTACGGGAGATAGAGGAGACAGTGAGACAGGTGTGGGAGGGGGAGGGACAGGTAGTGACAGAGGAGGACATGAGGGAGTTAGCGGGTATTAGAGACAGGCTTAGAGGGAGCAGGACTAGACAGTGGTGGGAGGAGTATATAGTGAGGTGGGCTAGACAGAGACTGGAGGAGAAGGAGAGACTGAGACTGAGGAGAGAGGAGGGACTGAGACTGAGGGGGAGACAGGAGAGACTGAGACTGATGGAGGAGGAGAGACGGAGACTGGGGAGAGAGGAGGTACTGAGACTGAGGGAGAGACAGGAGAGACTGAGACTGGAGGAGGAGGAGAGACTGAGACTGATAGACAGGGAGGTACTGAGACTGAAGGAGGAGAGACTGAGACTGGAGGAGGAGGAGAGACTGAGACTGGAGAGACAGGAGAGACTGAGACAGGACATACAGGAGAGACAGAGACTTTTGGAGGAGGGACGGAGACTTAGGGAGGAGGAGAGACAGAGACAGAGGGAGGTGAGTAGACTGAGACTGGAGGAGAAGGAGAGACTGAGACTGGACAGACTGAGACTGGAGGAGGAGGAGAGACCGAGACTGGAGGAGGAGGAGAGACTGAGACTGGAGGAGGAGAGACTGAGACTGGACCGACTGAGACTGGAGGAGGAGGAGAGACTGAGACTGGAGGAGGAGGGGAGACTGAGACGTGAGGAGGAGGAGAGACTGAGACTGGAGGAGGTGGAGAGACTGAGACTGGAGGAGAAGGAGGGACGGAGACACAGGAGACAGGAGAGACTGAGACTGAAGGAGGAGAGACTCAGACAGGAGGAGGAGAGACTGAGACTGAGACTGGAGGAGAAGGAGAGACGGAGACACAGGAGACAGGAGAGACTGAGACTGGAGGAGGAGAGACTGAGACTTGAGGAGGAGGAGAGACTGAGACTGGAGGAGGAGGAGAGACTGAGACTTGAGGAGGAGGAGAGACTGAGACTGGAGAAGGAGGAGAGACTGAGACTGGAGGAGGAGGAGAGACTGAGACTGGAGGAGAAGGAGAGACTGAGACTGGAGGAGATAGACAGACTGATGGAGGAGGAGAGACTGAGACTGGAGGAGGAGGAGAGACTGAGACAGGAGGAGGAGGAGAGACTGTTAGAGGAGGAGATGGAGAGACTGGAACTGGAGGAGATAGACAGACTGATGGAGGAGGAGATGGATAGATGGGAGGAGGAGAAGAGGCAGTGATAGGAATAGGAGGATTTTTATAAGGAAGAGGCAATAGAGTCTAGAAGGAGGGGAAGGGACAGTTAATAGGAGGAGGAAGGGAAACTTAGAATGGAGGGAGTAAGAGAGTCAGAGTTAGAATTAAACAAGAGGAGGAGGAGAAACTCAGACTAGAGGGAGTTAGAGAGTAAGAGTTTGACAAATACAGGAGGAGGAGAAACTTAGTCTGTAGGGGTTAGAGAGTTAGAGTTAGACTTATACAGGAGGAGGAGAAACTTAGACTTGGGGGAGTTAGAGTTAGACTAATACAGGAGGAGGAGAAACTCAGACTAGAGGGAGTTAGAGAGTAAGAGTTTGACTAATACAGGAGGAGGAGAAACTTAGACTTGGGGGAGTTAGAGTTAGACTAATACAGGAGGAGGAGAAACTCAGACTTGGGGGAGTTAGAGTTAGACTAATACAGGAGGAGGAGAAACTCAGACTAGAGGGAGTTAGAGAGTAAGAGTTTGACTAATACAGGAGGAGGAGAAACTTAGTCTGTAGGGGTTAGAGAGTTAGAGTTAGACTTTAACAGGAGGAGGAGAAACTTAGACTGGAGGGATTTAGTGAGTTAGTTAGACTTTAACAGGAGGAGGAGGAGAGAGAATATTTTCTAAACATATTTGATTAAAAATAATCATTAAACAGTGAAGCTTTTTTTTTTTCACAATAAAATTTAATAAAATATTTACAGTCCTGACATTATTTTAGATATTTCCAAAAATTATCATTTACACTCAATCATCAAACAAATTGTTTTATTTCAAAAATGCTTCAAACAAAACCAAGATACTTAAAACAAGTTGAATAATTAATCTGTGAAATAGTTATTTAAATGTAGAATAAAGTTATTTGTCCTCCGATGAGGGGGGGTGGTGGTGGGATAATGTAAACATACAGATGAAAGGTGAATCATCCTGTGTGTTCAATTATCAGTTAAAGTAACAGGCAAAAAACCAACAGTTTTTACAGATTTTCTGGAACAAGTTTATATCTAATTCAACACTTTTTATCACTGTTTGTGGACCAAAACTTATCGAGTCTAATTTAAGCATTTGTAGAACAATATTGCATAAAAGTATTATTCATTGTAAATTAAAACTATTTAAAGAAGATTCAAATCTTCCTAAAAGTAATTCTTTGAATGTAGAATAAAGTTATTTGTCCTCCGATGAGGGCGGGAGGGTAAAGGATCAACAACAACAGCAAAGGAAAACTGTAGATAGTTTTATTTTATTACACTTTAGACACAAACAGTACATCCAAAGTGTTTTATAGTAAAAGAAGGGAAAAAACAGAGAAAAGAAAGAGTGGTAAATAAGTAATAAATAATTTAAAGTAATAGTCTAAACAATTAAGGACAATAAAGTAATAAAACTCATAGTTGAATTATTTCCAATAAATCATATCAAATTAATGATTTACACAAAATAGTGAGACATATTTAACATAGTTATTTAAATGTTGAATAAAGTTATTTGTCCTCCGATGAGGGGGGGTGGTGGTGGGACAATATAAACACACAGATGAGAAGTTCATCATCGTGTTCAATTATTAGTATAAGTAACACAACAATGAACATTTTCAAAGGTTTTCTGGAGCAAGTTTTTATCTGATTCAACACTTTTTAGTTCCCGTTTGTGGACCGAAACTTATCGAGTTTAATCTAAACGTGTAAATTGTTTTTTTCTAAAAGTATTATTGAATACAAAACAGAAATAGTTCAAATATTCAAGTATTTCCCACAGTAAATCTTTAAATGTAGAATAAAGTTATTTAAAGAGGAAGATGATTTATGAGACAAGAGGAATACTTTATTTTTATTCTATCTTTATAGAATAATTATACGTAACTGCATGAAATATCAAATTATTAAAACTCTAAAAAGATCTTTATCGAGGTTAATCAGATTAGCTTTATTTTATAACACTTTAGACACAAACAGACTATCTTTAAAATAGTAAATCAAATGTAGAATAAAGTTATTTGTCCTCCGATGAGGGGGGGTGGTGGTGGGTTAATGTAAATAGAGCAATTAAAAGTTAATTATTCTGTGTCTCAAACACAATTGTTAGTTTCAGTAATTATCACCAGATCTAACCCTAATACAGTTTCTACAGGTTTTATCAGTTTTAACATTTTGCAATCCACGTTTGATGACCAAAATTAATCCAGTTTAATGTTAACAGATGTTAAATAATATTATCCAGATAAAAATTTATAAAAGAATCAAAATAGTTTGACTAGAGTCAAATCTTTTCTGAAACAATTGGGCTAAAATTATGAAAACAAGATAAAAACCAAAAGCATCAAGAGGAAGTGTGTGATTTAATACACTCTAACATGACAGTGTAGTGATAGACTCATAACCTATAAATGAAAATGACCAAGATTCAAAGTCAAACAGCCTGAAAAGGTCAAACTTCTGAGTGAAGACGTCCCTGACACACAGACAGAGGAACAACTGGAGCACAGACGCTCTGTAAACCACAGAGAAGGAAATATTGTTTGTTCAGCACCTGTTTGAGCTTGGTATTTCTTCAGCATCTGTACATAAAAACAGAGTTTAACAACAGACTCTTGAGCTCTTTCAGATTCATGAAGTGGCCCAAACATTTGTTCCTGAGCTCTGAGCAGAGGAGACTTTAGAGCAGCCTTACAACAAACCACTTGAGCTTAACAGGCCTGTTCATGTATCTATAGATGGTTTTATGACAGGGAGTGCAGACTTATCCACTCTGAGGATTGAAGGTGATTTCAACGCTGAGATTTCTGATAAAAGCTCCATATTTTGACGACACATGAGCCACTTCTGTGGAGACACTAAACTGTTTTTTTTTTCCATTAAAGTGTTGTTTCCAGTAAATAGCCACACAAACACTAGTAAAGTGTTGCTACAACATGTTGTCTGGATCACTGTATATTTGCTCCTTAAAAGTTTCCATCCACTGATGTTAAACAGCTCAAACTCAGGTATTGTTTCCATGTGACTGTAAGGATTGATGTTTAAAGTCTGTGAACTGACAGCAACAAAGTCATGTTTTTACACTTTCTCATTTTTCTCTGCTTTTATCTGATGGAGTAGAGTCACCTCACTAACACTGAGGAGCTCATTTACTGTCCATTGTCCAGCTTCATGTGTGTCACAGTGCAAAGGAACTTTTACTGCTGTTTTCTGCCTGCTCCTTGGTAAATTACTGTTTGCTTATGTTGGAGTATTTCTGCTTTTGTCACAAGGTTTCCATCTACAAAGAAACAAAGGGTGGAAAAAGAAGAGTGAGATATAACAAACACCTGTAAGACTAACACAATTGTTTTACCTTCATTTTTCAAACCAAAAGTCACATTCCTGGTCCAGTAGTTAAAGTAGTGAGACCAGTACATTTGATTTGCCACTGGCCCTCAAATTGGCCTTAATGTCAACCCCTGACATTCATAGCCGACTGTCTTTTAATTCTGCTGGTTTTTTTCTCTCAAAATGCATCAGATTGATGCTTTAAAATGCAAAATATTTTAAATTTTCTTCCAGAGGAACATGCCCCCGGACCCCCCTAGAGGGGTTTTTTACTTCTCACCTTTTTCACCCATGACCTGTTTTCATGCCTGGTTCATTAATTTTACGAGTAAATTCTACCATGTACAGTGCTGTAATACAAACAAACTAAATCCTTATTTTACCCCTAGTTTTAAAGATAATGTTCCCAATTATGTCAGTCAGACATAACTGGAAGCAGTGAAAAGAAGCATAAAAAAGCTGCTGTGGTAAAGACTACCTGTGAAATTGTGAAAACAGTTTTGAATATGGTAGGGAGTGCAGGTATAAATTACAAGACAACTTGATTGCCCCAAATAAAACACATTGTTTAGTGTATATCAAATAAGTCGTCAAAGTTTGGGCTCAAATTCATTGTGAAAATAAACACATGTTTCTTGAGACACATTCGGAAACTTTTGGGGAAACATGGCAACCTGTAATATCACAAAGTAGAGTATGTTTTGAAAAAACATGTTTTTAATGCGTGGGCTAATTATGGAGTTGAACAGTTTTACCACAAGATGGCGATGGCAGCTCCTGACTGAGGCTAGAACATGTTCATTTTTTGATGCTGTCCTTCTAGAAAATTAATTTAACAATACCACATTTCTAACCACTTTATTTTTGATTCTGTTAACAATTATTTAAGATAAAACTTTTATCATTATGGGCAGAAAATAGCTATTATTATTAGAAGTAGTGGTAGTAGTAGCAGTATAACTACCATTATTTACCCTGCTACAAAAACCAGCATGTACCAGCATGGAAATCATGCTGGTTTTATGCTGGTCAATGCTGGTCATGCTGGTTTTTGTAGCAGGGTAGAAAAGTATCAATTGTTTAAAGTTTATTTCAGTGTCTTTTTATATCATTTCACAAATTTAATGGCGATATCAGCTTTTGAGTTTTTTTGTTGGTTGAGAACTGAGAACTGTTCTTTCTGACTTTGTTTTTGTGGAAGAAAAATATTCTTCTGTCATTTTTTATAATTAAATTGTGTTTTTGTTGTGAAAAGATAAAGTTTAAAAAGATTAAGTTAACTGTTTGTTATCAGATGGGCGTTACAGCTCATGTTCCTATGATCCCTGACTCAGTGTCCGTGGATCAACAACAACAGAAAATATAGAGATAAAAACGCACATTTAGACTTTGGGGGAAAAAACTGATTTTTAAATGAAAACAGCTTCAACGAAGTGGTTTATTATCTGCAGTTCCTCTTTTGTCCGCTGGGGGAGTAAAGCTCTCCATCAGTCTGCCACTGTTTGAATACAACTTTGCTGTGTTGCCTTCATGTACCGTAAAAATTTGAAATTCGAAGTTCACCCATACAGCAACAATAAAACCAGGGATAATTTTAATCAGAAATAGAGATATTTTCGAATGAAAACCACGGCGTTGCTTCTAAAATAAGTGTTGTCCCATATTAGGTGCCTGTACACGCTGAAACTCCCTCCTACATCAGGAAATGTTGCTCATCAGAAATCGTGGCCTGATAACGGCGCGAGAACCAACGTTCCTTTTTTCGGGGGAGCACCTGAACGCAGCACAGGGAGAGGAAGGCGGCTGCTGTAACAAAGCCACAGAGGAGCCGACTGCAACAACTGGAGGCTGCTGAAACTACACACCTAGATGTGGTAAGAGGAATATGTTATTCGTGGTCTGTAACGGTTTCTCGGAGTTGTAACAGCAGGATGTGATCGTTTTTTTGTAAGACTGTTTTCTGAAATGACCGAGAATTGACAGCTGGTGTGACTTCCGCTGTACAACAAAACACAATAGTGGGCGGTGAAGAAAGTGCTCATCACTTTCCATTCAGGAGTTTATGGAAAGTGAGCAACGTTTCATGGATTATTTTAGTGCCGAATTAACGAGAAGATCCCAAACACCGAGGAGAAGCCTACACCTGGTTTCTGTAGTAGTTATGAATTCATGTATTAGAAATGAAAGACTTAAATTCTGGATTTTTCAATGAGTTTCAGACATGTTGCTAATATTAGTGTAAATCAGTGATTCCCAACCTGTGGTCCTCGCCCCCCTAGTTGGCCGTGAGGGTATTGTAACTGGGTCGCCGAATCATTTCTAAAATATTATGATTTCAGAGGAGTTTAATTAAATAAAGATACAAGCTGCAAAGAAAGAAAGAAAGATACAAATATACAGAATTCTGTTTTAAATGTTGAAAATTTGTGAACTTGGTTAGGAAAATAAAAATGTTCAGATATTCATATATGAAAAATATCCACTAAGAAGGCATTTTAGAGTCCAATGGGTGACATGACCCGACTTAACTTTAACAATGACCCAATATGTAACAAAATATGTAACAAAACCCAAAATTTAACAACTTGTCAAAAATTTAACAGAAGTGCAGAGCCTGAAACACAACAAAAAGAATGTATTAAAAGCTCAAATATAATAGCTGACCCAACTGTAAAAAGTTGTTACACTATGGCTAAAAAGTTGCTTTGTTTTGGGCTCAGAATCTGTTACATTACTTACCAGCTATTACACATTGGCTTTTAGGACATTTTGGGTTGTTGTTACAAATGGGTCTCTAACAAGGCCATTCGTATTAATTGGGTCAAAGGTGGGCTGCAAACACTTTTGAGACTTAAAAATGGCTCCTGAGTTGGAAAAGGTTGGGATCCACTGGTGTAAATATGAATATAAAAACTGGTGTAAATACTTTCACACACTCACAGCCTTTAACAGAAAGATAGTTGTTTTGTGGTTTTCGATGTCTTACATTTATAATGTTGGGTTGCAGGGTTTATCCACTCCACTCATTTCTTCAGCAGTGTGAAGAAAGTGGGTTTTTAACACGTGTTGGTGGGTGAGCACACTCAGGACTTGGAGCCTTACATGGCTAGTTCAGCTCATGACTTTGTATAGGTCAACTGTGTTTAGTGTCAGTGCTTGTTTCCATGGCTTCCTCCATGGCCCCACTCTGCCCACTGCCCCCTGTGTTTGACATGCTACAGCCTGTCTTTAAGTCAACACGATCTACCTGCTGGATCATCCCTGTGCCCCTATTTGACATCACTTAAAGCAGGGTTTAAATCCTTAAAAAGTCTAAAATTCATGTATTTAAAACTGAGGCCTTAAAAAGTCTTAGATTCATTCAAATGTTATAGTCTGGTCTTAAATAAAAACTCAAATGTCTTAAATTTGTCGGGGCAGGATTTGTTAATGTTTGTTAATGTTTTTTTCAAGGACTTTTTTAGAAAGAGATGTTGAGTGGTTACTGTCTCACAAGCTGCTGATATAAACTGTTATCTGCATCTTAGTGAACCAGTCTGTGACAGTGGGTCACTGTTTGCACTGTTACATACAGCAGGTGACCAGAGAGAACAGAGAATCACTTTATGTTGAATAATGAACAATAAGTGAAGACAAAAAGTAAACTCGAGTGGGTCTCATTAAGTGACACACATGCTATGATTTGGTTTTAATACAGCGGGATCACCCCCAACCATCGGCGATATTTAAAGTGTTTTTGGTCTTAAGTTTTATTCAAGGTGGCATTAAAAAGTCTTATATTTGACTTGCCAAAACCGGCAGGTACCCTGTTAAAGAGGGGGTACTTTTTTTTTTTTTTTTAATTTTGACTAGCACTGTCCAGCATCAAGACAACAGAATTATGGTGCAGAACACATTTACTTTGCCAAGAGGCTGTGCATAAGGCTTCCCTTGAGTCTTAAATGATACTTTTTATTAGTTGTTTGTCATTTCTTTTTTTCTGTATATTGCCAAGTTTAATGGTTACTGCTTGACCTGACCAGGGTGAAAACAGAAGAGAGATAGTGACAGAAGGAAAGAGTGTAGAGAGAGGAGAAGATAGACAGTAGCTGGGTTTCCATTACAGTTTTCCGCAAAATAAAAGCGATATTCCTGAAATTTCGACAAAGTATATTTGCACTTTGAACGTGTTTCCATTGAAGGTTGTTTTAGGCAGGAGCGCTGAAGCTCTCGTCAAATATCATCCCGCAAGATTTCACTGCTGGAAGATGGACTCTAGAAGATCAGTTTTTATCTCCTTCTAACACTCTGCATTCCTCTGTTGTTTGCTGTCTAGTATGGCCGTTATATTTTTCTCGAAAATAATTGCGAGAAAAGTTTCCGTCTTCTCCTCTGTCCAAGCGTAGCGCGTCATGTTTACTCACAGAGAAGTGATCATGTGACCAGGTATGTCTAGTCCTGTGACGTATAATTGCGGAAAAAGTGTTTCCATTGCGCTTTTGTGATATATTTGAATGTTGAAGCGTCTCAAAAACCACTTCATGAAAACTTAAAAACTTTTTAGCGATATTTCAGTGCTTTTTCGAAATTCAGGTGTTTCCATTACCAGTTTTTTATAGCGCTATTTAAATTTTGCGCATATCCAAGGGTAATGGAAACGTACGAGAGAGGGCAAGATAAACAACAAAACAACAGAAGGGAACAACTACAGCAACTGAGCAAATGAATGCAGATAGTAATTACCACAGGTTAGTAATCAGAAGGTTTAAATTTTCCATCCATCAATATGCATCTGCACATCAGAGTTTCTGTTCCTCAGCAATGTTTTCTCCTCCTCCTTCTGGAAGATCCTGAGGTGTTCCCCAGGCCAGTGGAGAAATATAATCCCTCTACTCATGTGTGTACCACTCGTATACCTTCTGGAGGTCCCAGCCTAAAGAAACTAAAAGAGTCTGATGCTGGATTTGAATGTTGTGAAATGAAACAGTGATGCTGGATTTACAGATCTGTCCTCACCTAACAACACGAGATGTCCCTCAGTCTGTCAGCAGCATTTGTTGCATTCTCATGATGGGTCTGCTATGGGCATGTTGTACCCAGAGGAGTAAAAAAAAAGAACAAAACTAGATTTGAACAATGCTCTTTCACAGCAGATATTACCAGTAACACTATGGGCTCTGTTCTCTGTGTCTGCTGTAGACGAGGGGCTTGAATGTGACTCAGCTGTATTCTGATGCCAGAATGATGAACAGATGGAAAAAAACCTCTGACTTAATAGGAGCTTAAAAAGTGATTGATTAGTCCACTGAAAAAAATACATTTCACTTTTAATCAATAAAACATTTTCTCCTATAGCGCCTCAGGATCACTTTTCTCTTTGTGTAAATACCAGCTGGCAAAACTCCACAAACTGAGGCTGATATAGAGAAAGATGGAGCTTTGTACAATTGGATGGTTTGGTTGGAAAAAAATAAAAATATTAAAAAGGCATGAAATTTTACCATTTTAATGAATGAGTAATTGTTAACTGAGACTAGGGCTGTTTAGACGGTATGACGGTAGACACGGTATAAATTTGGCGGCCATCTTGGAACAGGCCTGCTCTGTACTGTAGTCAATGGAAAGGATGATGATTTACTTACTTAAACACTCATAACTCGCTGACTTCTTGACAGATTCACAAACAGATTGGTGTATTACAAACCTTTACACGTGGCTATGATTCAGGCTGAGTTTTTAAATCACACATTTTTGTTTTGTAAATATTCCTAAGTTTGCAAGTTTATTAGCTAAATTTCTGAAGTTTATAACAAAATTGAGCAATCTACAGCTATTTCAAAGTCCATGCTCCTTTGACTGTAATGTAATGAGCCCTGTTCCAAGATGGCCGCCACGTGACGACGTTGCTTCCCATTGGCTTACAGCGCGCATGAGGCATCTAGCCTTCTTATATATATATATCTATGAGCACAGAGACGGTGGAGGAGGAGGAACTGGTCAAAAAAACAGTGTTACTTCTGTGATTTGGACGTGGTTCGGATTCAAAAAGTCAGATGTGGAGCAGAAAAATGTCGTCTACAAGATGTGTGGTAACTCTTGCACACTTTTGGTTTACAGAACCTTTTCACTGTTTTGGCCATTTGCCTTATAGAAAACCTCTCTTGCTTAAAGTACTGTTTACAATATCCATTTTATTTTTGTATTATTGAAGAATTTTGTACTTCTGAGCAATATCCTTATTTCTGTTGTTCTGCATGATAAATGCTTTTACACTAAAATTACATTATATGCTTACGCTTTTTTGTTGAGTTTTTAAATCAACTTAGCTTTGATAAGAGACTACAAAACCCATTCAGAAACACTTCCATTATAAATTTTGGGTCATTCCGCCCAGCCTTAAGTGTGATGATTGAGGACTTTTATTAAACACAGTGGAGGTTTTATGTGGGCTCTTTATGTCCATGATCGTTCTCACTGTTGAGTCTCTAAGTTGTGACCTCACTGCTGCTGTGTCCACCTTGTTGCCCTCCCTGGTTGGTCGGGTGAGCACAAGCGAGTCTGAGCATGCAGTCTTAATGAGATGGGTCAGGTGAGGAGCTAGCATATCATTTCACTGCCTGGATGCTTATCGGGGCCGCAGCTTAGTGATCCCACAACAAAAGGCAGAGACATGGCTCTCACTAAGCAACTGGACGTGTGTGTGTAGATCTTAGACGTGTTTATGTGGAGCATGTTTACAAGGGCAGCAGTGCTCATTCACAGCTTATGTTCTTAGTTTGCTCTGGATAAAGTGTCTAGATAAGCTAATAAAAATATTAAGCACTGTAAACAAAAGCATGATTATTGGTCATTTTTCATCCTGTAAGCTTCTGTGGTGTAGTCTCCAGCTGACCTCAGTCTGATCAGCTGTATGTTTCACTTCAACTCAGACTCATTTGGTTTTATCTTAATTCTGTTTGACACAAAGTGCAAATGACTTTACACTTGTCATCTGAGGCATCTGGCTTATCATATATAATTTTTTTCAGTGAAATTTGCCCCTCAAAAGTGCAGTGGTGTCATTTTCCATCACAAAATAATTCAGGCAACTAGAATAAAAAAGGATAAATTTTTTACCTTTGTCAAACATGCTAATGTGGACGGTTCTCCTTCTTAAAAAACCTTGACACATAAACCTGTACCTTTGGTAGGGGATACGGACACATTTAAAAAGAGGAAATAAGTAAATTTTGCAGATTAATCTTATAAATTTATGAGAATAAAGTCATAAATCTACCAAATTAATTTGATAAACTTATGAGAATGGAGTCACAACCTTATAAGAATAAAACCATATATTTAGAAGAATAAACGTTGAAAATTTACAAGACCAAAAGTGTACATTTATGAGAATATTTTTGTTGATGTAAGAGAATAAAGTCATAGATTTACAAGAATATTTTTTTAAACTTAAGACAATAAAATCATAAATTTATGAGAATATTTTTGCAAATTTATGAGAATTAAGTCATACATTGAAGAGAATACAGTCATAAATATACAAGAATAACTTTGTAAATTTACAGTAACAATTTTGTGAATCTAAGATAATTGTAATTAATTTACTGGAATATTTTCATAAATTTGAGAGAATAATTTTGTAAATTTAAAAGAATAAATATATACATTTTCAAAATTATTCTCTTAAATTTAAGAAGATGGTTTTTAAAATTCATGAGAATAGAAATTGAAGAGTGCATAGTCATAACCTCACAAGAATAGAGATATTAATTCATGAGAATACTTTTTTAAATTTAAGATAATTTTCCTTAGTTTAATGGAATATTGCCATAAATTTAAGAGAATAATTTTGTAAATTTAAAAGAATAAAGTTATAAATTTACAATAATATAGTCATAAATTTAAGAGGATGAGTTTTAAATTCATGAGAATAGAAATTTAAGAGTGCATAGTCATATCCTCACTAGAATAGAAAAATTAATTTAGGAGAATAATTTTGTAAATTCAAGAGAATATAGTTAAAACCTTACAAGAAAAAAAGACATCAATTTTCGAGAATATTTTTGTAAATTTCAGAGAAGCACGTTGTAAAGTTATACTTAAGTATAGATTTCACAAATAAAGAAATACTTCATTGTTAAGCACATCATTGTCACATTGTCATGAGTATAAGGGCCTGAAAAACATACTGCAAGATTCTGGAGGCTCTGATTTCACCTTTTCCGTGCAGGTGAATGGCTGCTTTTCTGATACAACCTTTCAGGATAGTTTGTTTTTTAGTGTTATTTAAATTGTTTTATGAGTTTAATCTTTTCAAGTCATGAGGTAAAAATCATTAATTTACCTCTTTATTTTTAGCGTGGCTCTAATCCTCTGTCATTTATAAGCTATTAGTATTTGATTTTTTTTGTCTCCTCACTTGACAGACCACCACCCCCACGTCTCCCCTCCCTGATGGAAGCAGAGCGATGCAGCCAGAAGTGGAAGATGCATCTCCCAGAGTTTGAACACAGCAGACGATGCTCAAGGTCAATGACAAATGAGCATGAAGGAAGCAAAACAGAGGAAGAGGGGGACAGAGGAAGGTCACACAGAAGTGTAACTATGGCCCCCACCTCCAGGTATCTGACTGACAGACAGTATGTGACGAGGAAGCCTCTGTTTACTGCAGAGCAACACACGTCCATCTTAAAGAGGACTCATCCACAGCAGCACAGAGAGGAGGTAAGAGGAGCAGGCTCTAGAGACAGAGGGTCAGAGTCAAGTGGTTGTTTGATGTCGCTCTTTCTCAAGGATGGGCCTCAGTCACAAACATCTGCATAAGATGAGCTTAAACTTAGAAGATTTCTGTGAGAAGTGTGATACATTCACTCACACAAATGCAGATCAAATAGGATCAGACTGAGAAGTAAAGAGAAGTTGTAAATGCTCATATTAAAATCTGAAAAGATGGACTTCAAATGTAAGAAAAGCTGAAGTAGAACTAGGACACAGTGTTTCTGGGTGTGAACAACAAACAGACTGATTTATTTGATGATTTTCAGACGTGCCAGTCATGGATATAAATTTAGACTTCAAACAGGTACAGTGAACTGTTCACAGAAAAGGAAGCACAGCAAAACAGGGGACTGTACAGCTCCACTGTAAAACTAAAAATTTGAAAAGTAGTCAGAAGGTAGCAAAAAATGGTCCAAAATGACAAAAAAGAAGTGAAAGGTGACTGAAACGGGCAAAAAGCAGTCACAAGTAGGAAAGAGAAATGTCACAGGTTGTTGTTGCACAGTAATCAATGTCAATGTTCATATCCTACAATGTGTTCATCTAAAACCATATAAGGTGGGAGACCTAGAAATAATCGCAAAATAAATGACTGTTGCAATATCAGGACAAGTAATAGCCATTAGATTATTTGTGTAAATTGTTCATATCTAATATGCAGAATAATTAAGATAATACAAATTATCATTTATAAAGGTAGTTAGTACCTTTGGTGCCTTTGAAATGAAAAATAGTTTCATTCTGGGATCTTTATTTATCTATAATAAATTAATTCAAATAAATACATGCACACATTACAAAACAGTTTCTGCACGTGTTGGATTTGTTAAAGGTCAAAATGGAGAGGAAGAGCAGTTTGAATCAGCCAAACTGTAATTTGTCCTTTTTAACAATCCAGACAATCACAAGTCTACAGGGGGCGCCAAAATCAGCACAAACAAAACGATCCTCACAGGTGCTTTAAAGCCATGAATGTCCAGCTGTGCACTGGTTCAGGAGTTTGGTGAAAAAACACCTGATTTTTTTCAGAAGTTAGTTAACTCCATTTGTACCTTTATGCATTTCTGAAAGCCACAGCAGGATTGGAGGAAGACAGGGATGTACAGTGAATGTCTAAATGTCGAAGTGCTGTGTTTGAAACAGTTTCTAAGTCTGATTGTTTCCTCCTTCCTAGGAGAAACAGTTCAGTGTGAGCAGAACGGAGGAAGAGCAGAAACACAACAGTGCAAACTTCTTGATGAGAGGAAGACAGGACACGTCTCCAGACAGCTTCAGACGCTCTCACACTGACGTCTCCTCTCACTCAGACTCCCCGTTCCGTGTCTCAGAGCTCAGGTCCAGGCTGTACCACGAGGAGCCCAGTTTACCTTCGTCCTTCTCTGGCAGCAGATCCACTCAGCGCAGCTTCACCACATCCATCCTGGAGGTCCAAAGACTGAACCCCCCTCTGAGACCGCGGCTCACCTCCACAGTTCTGTATCCGACCTACACTCCTCTCTCAGGGAAATCCAGAACAAACCAGACTCCGCTCAGGCTGGAGCGGAGGGAAGGTGAGAGCAAACTTTGCTCCTCTAGAGGACGCTCAAAAGGACGAACTATGTCCCCTCATCAGGCCAACTACTGGGCCTGTGCCATCCCTAAGTCTCTGCCCCCCTCACCAGACAGACACTCAGCAGGTTGGGACCCAAACAGGGAGTACCAGACCCTGCTGGACTACACATACCCTCTAAGACCAGGACATGTCAGTGAATGGAAAACCTCTGAGCCTCAGGGGGACTCTCTTCTCCAGACAGACCCAAACCTGCAGGACTCAGGGATCGAGCTGGACCACCTTTGCAGCCCCTCCAGTTTATCAGGGTTAGGCGCAGGGTTGATGAGAAGAGCAGGGACTCATGGTGAGGATCAGAGCTCACCTGATCTGCAGGGGTCCAGGTCCTCAGATGGTCTCCTCTCGGGGAACCATCACTCCCGAACAGACCCGGTGGGTTTGTCTTTGGAGAGTCTGGACTGTGGAATGAACACAGGTGAAAATGATCGTTACAAGAGGAAAGGACACCATCATCAACATCATGAGGTCTCCTCCTCCACCTCCACGGCTGCTAGACGCTCCACCAGTGTTCTCCCACGCTCCAGGTGTGTCTGCAGGGACCTGGATGAGGAGTTCTGGCCTCTCCCAGATCAGCTGGAGGAGCTGCAGCACTTATCCCAACAGGTCAGTACTGGAGGCACTGGAGGCACTTCTGTATGGAACTCAAAAAGAGCCATAATTAAATAAATAAAAACAACTTTTTGAAATAAACACCATTTTGATAAATAATGGACTAATAGATAATATGGCCATTAAATTGTGAAATAAGGCAATGTTATTATGGAATGTGTTATTATTTATTTAGTAATTATTGTTTTGACAATATTACACTTTTTTATATAATAACTCTTTTTTTAATTTTCCAAGCTTTTATAGAATAAAAACATTTTTTACAGAGTCAATTTTTATTTCATAATGTTTTCCACAATGGCCTTTTTATTTCATAATGTGTTTTTTCAGCATTCAGAATTCCTACACTATATTATATTATAATATAGTATTATATATATATATATATATTATAATATAGTGTTATAAGAAATTTAAAACTGTGGTTGACAGATGGTCACTTTTTCTGAAAATGTAATGTGTTTGATTTTTATTGCATATTTTGAATGTATTGCAATTAATTTTATAATTAGCTTTTGTACTGTTTTTTTAATTCATTTTAATTATGTAGTGCTTATATCATCTGCCCCAGAGACAACAGTTGAAAATTAGCCAACTTGGCTAAACCGGCATATTTACTGGAATGTTCATCAATGTGCATTGTCTCTGTATATGTAAACCAATAAACTAAACTAAACTACCCCCCCCCCCCCCCCCCCAAAAAAAAAAAATCAAAACCTTTGCATGAAATAAACTTGTCAGGGCCACAGCAAGTGACATCACTTTTGGTGATTTTAGTCCCATGAAACACTCCTGTACTTTGAGTATTTTTTTCAACAGCTGTATTGATTTTCAATGGCAGAAGCAGCTGAGTGTGTGAGAGCAGAGGCTCCGCATGAAAACAGGAATGTTCAATGTTCTTACTACAAACATGGATGACCAAGACCAGGCTGCTTGTATTCTGTTCATCACTGAAACATGTTAAACTTGTTATAGCTGTTAACCCATTAACACCTGCTCTCTATCAATTGTCCACTTCATCAGTGCGTTTACAGACTGGTGTAAGGACGATGAAAGGACAGAGTGGGTGATATGTTAAAGGTTGTGACTGAGCCTGGAGTGAAGTTATCTGCCCCTGTGAGCAGGTGAGGGAGGTGACAGCTCGGCTGAGCCGCCCTGTCACAGCCAGCTGGGAGTCTCTGGAGCCAGGCGCCACCTCCATCCTGTCCTCCATCGCTGTGCCTGAGAAACGGGAGCCCGAAGACAAAGAGGAGATGGAGGACAACGATGAGGACACAGACGAAGGACAAGATGAAATAGGAGGAGAGGCGAGGAGTGCTGCTCTGACAGGTGAATTGATTATTAAAGAGGGGGTTCTGTGCTTGTTTTTTGGTTTTTAGTTTGTCCCTCTGGTAGCTACATAATAACTTGAAATGATTTACAGCTCAAAGAAATCACTTTCATTCTCACACTGGTGTTTTAGAAAACCCTTTTTTCAGCCTCTGTCTGAGTCACTTCATATTAGCTGCTGTCTCTTTAAGGCTTCCTGTTCAACGAACCCCTTTCAACTGATTGGCCAGCCTTCTGGAGCAGAGCTATGAGCAGACCTTTGTGTTTAAGGTCCACCCCTTCAGCATTTCATAAATGAGGGGATCCTTGTGTGACAAACAAAAAATCTCATGAGGATCTGGTGCTGTTGTTGTAAAAGAGTGTTTTGATCACTTTACAGACAGATTCAGGGATTTCTACACCATATGAACATATAAAAGTTGAAAATCTGCGCACGTTTTCCAGCATTGTCACACCCAGCATTGTCACATTCAGCATTGTCACTTTAGTCTTGTTTTACATATGGGACAGAAGAATACCCCCTCTTTAAACATTTAATGGATGCTCTTTTTATAGAAACTAGCGTCAACTGGAGGGGGCACTGGGTACATGTAGCTCTGCTCACACTTCACATATTTATTCTTTCTGTGACACTAAACATTACAAATTACATGATGTTGCATCATTTGGCTACATAACACATCATGAAGACAATAACCCCAGTCCACCCACGCTAAACAAAGCCCCACATTTTCTCTTTGTGATGAGCAGAATCAATCCACCAGGAGTGGAGAGCAGCAGAAATGTGCCCTAGGGGTGTACTCAATTTCATCAGAGCCTAGTTTTGAGTTGTTGTTCAGTATTATTTTTGCAATGTGCCATTTTCTGTTGTTTCTGCCCTCTGAATCTAATATAACCAGGCTTTTCAAGAGGGTCCTTCAAAGTTTGAGATAAGGAGAAGGCACATGTCGTGAAACTCCACCAAAATATCGGGGTTTTTTTTCCTTTCTTTGAATTTCACTAGATTCCATGTACATACAGACATAAACCATCACTAATAATGATTATTATGATGCATCCATCTATATATTCAAGTATATGTTCATATGTGTATATATGCCTACATGATTGGTGTACTCTTTTTAGTCATTCTACAGCCCCAATGTATAATGAGGTATAGTTACCTCAAATACATACTATATTACTTCTTATTTGTCTTATTTTTTTGGAACTTGCTGAATGGCCAGGTTTAGTTTTCTAGTTTGTGTTGTGATCTAGTTGTCCCCCTTGTTTTTCCCCTCTGTTTTATTTTATATATATTGATTGTGTTTCAAAACTCAATAAAAAGTTGTGAATAAAAAAAGATAATTCATCCATTAGAACTCCAATTTTGAGACATAAAAGAATGTCAGTAAAGGACCAACACATTTATTTTTGCAAGGAAGACTTCCAAATAACTACATAACAGAAAATCAACCATAACAAATCATTTCTTGTATTGTCCAGCAGCTGGAGATTTCAGTGTCTCTGAAGAAGTGAAGAGAAGCACTGAGGCCTCAGAGGAGCCTGTTGGAGGGGGGCTGAGTCGCTCCAGTCTCAGGGAGGTGGAGGCTTTGGTGGAGCAGCTTTCTGGCTTCGCCCTGTCAGAGAGTCAGAGGAGCGAGCAGGAGGACCAGGGCCAGAGAGACTCTTTGATGCAGCACATCAAGGTAGAGAAAAATGAGGCGAAGTTTCCGGGGTTTTTTGTTTGAAATTCACTCACACATGCAGAAAGCTCTGACCTGCCAGGACAGGACGTGTTCTCTCCAGATCTGTTATACAGTTTCTTCAGAAAGTCAGGGTGACCTGATAAAGTAGGGAAAAGTCAGGAAACCTCAGGACAAGTGAATTTACTGCAGTGTTTTTCAACCCTGGGGTTGGGACCCCATGTGGGGTCGCCTGAAATCCAAAGGGGGTTACCTGAAACGTTTGGAAATTAATTTTGAAAACCCATAATCACCGCTCCTCAAGTTCCCTTGCTTTAACCTGTATAAACACAAACTTGCATTTAGTAGGAAAAACAGAGCCCCTCAATCTGCCCCTTTGGCTGTTTAAAACATGATAAACTGAACTCCTGGTAGCCAAAAAACACATTAAAGGTCCCTCTTCTAAGCAAAAATAATATGCAAAAGTGTCTTTTTGGGAGCCAAAATCTGTGCCAAAGTGTCTTTTTGGAAGCCAGAATATGCAAAAATGCCCTCCTCTTTGGAGCCACAATGTGTGCTGTATTTGCATTTTTTTCTTCTGCCCCCACCCTCCAAAATGTCTGACACGCCACTGGTCATGACAGTTTGTGAGCAGGTACTGAAAGCGTCCTTGAAGATGAACCGTGTTCTTGCCAGAGCAATGAAGCCGCACAACTATTGCTGAGACATTAACACTAGAAAGAGAACGTCTTAGGGTTTGCCAGAAAAGTGTGATGTTAAAATGGGGTCACAGCAAAAATACGGTTGGGAACCACTGGTTTACTGAGTGATGATGCAGCTTGTGTCGAGCAGAATGTTTTTTGCTGCTGTCAGCATTTTTCAGGAGATGAAGTAATGACTTAAACACAGAAGCTGTTCCTCTTTCTAACCACTACTTCCCTGTGCGGCCCAGCTGCTCTCCCTTCACTTAAACCCAAACAGAGTATATTGTGTTGTGAGAAGAGCACGTCCAGCACAGAAAGGCTTCCTCTGTGTGTGTGTGTGTGTGTGTGTGTGCATGAATGGCTGGTTCCTGGAAATGTCAGGAGTTAGTGGGTGAAAGGGCCTTCAGTTGCCATCACTTAGCACAGACATGAATGCTGTGTGTGTGTGTGTTCCAGGTCTTCTGTTCACACCTGGAGCAGCTCATCCAGCGGCTGTATGCAGTGTCAGAGAGGATGGAGCTTCTCACTGCGCCCACTGTGGACTTAGACA
>RPOG01005639.1:0-30286 GCA_008086565.1 Thalassoma bifasciatum
TCCATACACTGGTCATGCCGTTCAGGGCCCTCCATGCAAGTGCCTTCCTCACTTTTAGATCTTGCTCAGTTGAGTTGACCCATGAGCCCAGGTATTTGAAGTCATCGACTTCTTTCAGCACAGTGCCTCCTGCTGTCATCAGAGGTTGATGTTCTGGTGGAATGTTGTAAGTGATGACCTCAGTTTTCTTGGCGTTAAGCCTAAGACCAACCTTGGCGCACTCGAGTTCCACCCTGTTCAGCAGTTCTTGTGCTTGTTCGACGTTACCCGAGAGCAGACTGATGTCATCCGCATAGTCGAGGTCTGTGAGGACCACTGGCGGGTGTCGTCTCAACCTCCTTGGCACCTGCATCTTAGTCCGGGGATGAGGTAGGAGCAGCGGGGGCTGGTGAGGGATCGTATGGAATTTCACCAGCACTGGTGGATAATCTCGCTGGACAAAAGAGGATGGTGTTAATGTGTTTCTTGGCATCCTGCATGTGCTAGAGATTGGAAATTCTACAAGTCAACTGGCAGATCTTCTTGCTGCACTCTGTGCAGGTCTGGCAGCCAGTCAGTGAGGTGAGTGGAGCCATGGTTTTAAAAGGAGACCTGTTGTTTACGCTATGAAGCTCACAGTCAGGTGAGCTGATTGTCACCGAATCTATTAAAAGTAGCACTGGGAACTAGCCGGATTTCAAATGAAAAGACATAAAAACTTTTTGTAGATTGGTTACAATCATGGTTGAAATCAGAGAGATCCAGCGGCCCAACAGAACGCTGACACATGTGCATCATTTGTTCATTTGTTAAAAACTACAAATGAACTCTCCTTTGTTGCTGTTTTGTATTGTTGTTTTGTTTGCATGTGAAAATATCTACCCTCCTTCTTTATCTGGGCTTGTGACCAGCAAAAGTGAACCAAAAGAGACGAACACCTGTGTGAACCATATGTATGCAGTCACCCGCTCTGGCTGCAGCTGAGCGAGACTGCAGTGAGCTGGGAGGATGTTGGGTTTAAGCACCCAACTGGCTATCAGCTGCTGCGGGTGTCGAAAGAAGCTCCAGAACACATATACTGAGTTAATGCTTTTGCAAAAGGGAAGTCTGATCAGAGGTGCATCCAGCACTCTGACTCCTATCAGCTTCCCAGACTTCCCCGTTGTTCAGCTCTTTATTCACAGTGAAATCATCATATGGGCGTGATTGCATAGTCATTAGTCATGTAAAAACCAGCAGTTAACAGGCAGATCATATTTGAATGGACATCATGTAACCACATTCTGTAAACAGCTGATACCTACTTTCTGCATGAGCAGTCTGTCCTTGACGTCAGAATGATAACATAGATTACAAGCATGGCAGTACAGCATCACTCTAACAGAGGACTTGTCCACCTGTGAGTGTTTTGGAGGAAGGACCCATGGCAGCACCACCTGCTCATTGAGAAGAGCTCAATATGTGCTAAAATCTAACTACACATACAGTTGTGCCTAAAAGTTTACACCCCCTCCAGCAGGATTTTCTGATTTTCATGCCTTTTCTCAGAAAATATGAATGATAACAAAAACTTTTCTGTCACTCATGGTTAGAGGTTTGGTGAAGACATTTCTCAACAAACAACTGTGTTTACACTTTTTAAAATCATAATGACAACAGAAATTTCAGAATGACCCTGTTCATTTTTTTTTACACACACACACACTGATTATAAGCAAATAGATCACAGGTGAGGATGGTTACCTTTAGGAAACATTCAAACATGTTTGTGTTCACTTTTGTGCATTTATCAGGACAAAACCACCAGAGTTGTGTAAACTTCTTAACAGGGTCATTTTTGAAGTTTCTGTTGTCATCATGATTTAAAAAGAGTAAATGATTTTTTTTTTTTTAAATAAATGTCTTCACCCAACCACTAACCATGAGTGATAGAAAGGTTTTTGTGTTACCATTCATATTTCCTGAGAAAAGGCCAAATAATAAGAATAACAAAAAAAGAAAAATAGAAATTCTGCTGGGGGGTGTAAACGTTTGAGCACAACTGTAGCAACAATGTCGCTAAACTGAAAACACTGGCTTGGTGGCCTGCTTCAGTCAACAAAACAAAACAAAACAATACATCCACATCATGTCACGTTTTACTTTTTCTTGTTTATTTACATCCAGAGGTCTATGACCCAGTGACCATGTGCAAAGATTCATACTTATTTCTATGTAATAACATCAAGATATATCTAAATATGACCAATTTCATATCCATCTTCTCATAAACTCAACAAGGGCATTGGTCTCAAAAAAATCCCATCAGCACCATCTCTACCTGAAACCTAGTGTTCAGACAAAGTGCACTACCATAAACGACCTGAATAATGCTCCTGAAGTGTTTCTGGCTGCTCCAGTGACGGTGATAAACATTCTTTTTGAAAGGACTGTTTGCTTGCTTTGGTTTGTCACTGAAAACTGTTTTTAAATGTAATGTTTTCTTTCAGGTTTTCCTGCTCCCCCACTTTCATTACCTTTTCTAACAAGCTGCCAGAGCCATTTATGGAAATGCCTCATGATTTTATCTTTTGCACTAAACTGGAGGATTTCTGTGCTTTCATCTTTGTTGCAGAGGGACAATGGAGGGACACTCCAGAATAGCTGTGCTTCCATCCCAGCTGACTGTGAATGGATCTTGTAATCTATCAGAGTGGATCACAGCTGAAGGTCTGAGAGTGATGAATATAAAACACAGGATGATGATTATGGGGAAATGAGGAGAGAAGACTCTACCCACATGACTTTATACCACAAGGGCAATAAATGTCAGAAGCTAACTCTGAAGAGATAGAAGAGAAATGTGTAAAAAAAGAAAGGAAACAAAGGTATATGTTCTCATTTGTTTCTGGAATATTTATGTAAATTGATTTATATATATATATATATATATATATATATACACTACCGGTCAAAAGTTTTAGAACACCCCATTTTTTCCAGTTTTTTTATTGCAATTCAAGTCACTCAAGTCCAATCAGTAGCTTGAAATGATCCAACAGTAGGTGGTGAACTACCAGAGGGTAAAATAAAAAGTAAGGTTACCCAAAACTGAAAAACAGAGTACATTTCAGAACAATAACACAAAATGGGTTAACAATTGATCGCTGTCCTGCAGCAACGGAGGGTGACCAAGAAACACTGCCATTGGATGACTGAAGACTGGAAAAAGGTATTATGGACTGATGAATCAAAAATTGAAATCTTGGGTTCACGGTGGCCCAGCGGGTAGCGCTCCAGCCTCACAGCAAGAAGGTTCCCGGTTCAATTGCCCATTCGGGCATGGTTGGCCTCTCTGTGTGGAGTTTGCATGTTCTCCCCGTGCATGCATGGGTTCTCTCCTGGTACTCCAGCTTCCTCCCACAGACCAAAAACATGCCCACGTTAGGATAAATGATAATTCTAAATTGCCAGTAGGTGTGAGTGTGTGCATGAATGGTTGTTTGTCTGTATGTCAGCCCTGAGATTGACTGGCGACCAATCCAGGGTGTACTACGCCTCTCGCCCAATGACAGCTGGGATAGGCTCCAGCCACCCGCAACCCTGATTAGCAGGATAGACGGTTAAGAAAATGGATGGATGGGTTCATCAGGCAGGATCTTTGTACTGCGTAGAGTAGGTGAAAGGATGCTTCCACAGTGTGTGGCTTCAACTGTCAAACATGGAGGAGGAAGTGTGATGGTCTGGGCTTGTTTTGCTGGATCCAGGGTTGGTGACTTGTTCAGAGTGAGAGGCACCCTGAACCAAAACGGCTACCACAGCATCCTGCAGCGCCATGCAATACCCTCTGGTATGTGTCTAGTTGGTCAGGGGTTCATCTTACAGCAAGATAATGACCCAAAACATAAGTCCAAGCTATGCCAGAACTATCTTGCAAAAAAAGAACAAGCTGGTAAACTTGAAAACATGGAGTGGCCAGCACAGTCTCCAGACTTAAACCCCATTGAGCTGGTTTGGGATGAAATGGACAGAAGAGTGAAAGCAAAGCAACTCACAAGTGCCACACATTTATGGGAACTTCTGCAACAGACATGGGAAGAACTTTCTGAAGAATATTTGATTTCTATTGTAGAAAGAAAGCCACGTGTGTGTTCAGCTGTTATATCTGCCAAAGGTGGCTACTTTGATGAGTCAACAGTTTAGAATACATTTTGGTCTATAAAGTGATTCCATAATTTCTTTTTTGACTCCAATTGCTTATTTGTACTATGCTTTGACGTCTGAGTGCAATAAGACATTAAACGGCATAATTTTCAGTAAACACTGGAAAAATTGGGGTATTCTAAAACTTTTGAGCGGTAGTGTATAAATATTCATATTTTGTTTTGTTCCAACACAGTATCACCTTTTACCTGTTCTAGGGTTTAATTTATTTCATTTTATTTTACATACTGAATTGATCCAAATATAAGACCCCCTCTCCCTGTTTCGTTCACAAAAACCTTAATGGAGAAAAAGACAATTTGATGACAAAACCTTTTTTTTTATCACCATGAACATTTTATTTGAAAATTCGAATCAAGTATTAATGTATAAGTCATGGCTGGCATCAACAAACATGGCCCATATCTGACGTGGGCTGCTTTTTTGCCTCGAGCTGTGACTTTTGAGAACCTAAAACTCTGTTTCTCCGTGAAAACCTGAAACCATGAAACCAGAGTTTTCTAAAAATCTACACTTTGGCTAAAGTTTTCAGAAAAGATCATTTTTAGTGACATAAAACTATGGCATCCTGAGGGTGACAAGCCTGGATGTATGAAAATATGAGGTTTCACAGATCTTTTCTTTGTGTGGACATGGCCAATGGCTTAAAATACTCAAGCATGGTGCTGTGTTTCCAGCATTAAGAAGTTTCCAGAATTATTAGAAAAAAAAAAAGAAAAAAAAAATCAATTTGTACATTTAAGAGTTGAAATTGCAGCAGTGCCTACAACCTTCTACTTTCACATGGATTATGTCGTCAGAGGTTTGGAAAGCAGCCTGGGTTGTCTTTTATTCACACACTCGCGTCAAAGCATTTATGAATACAACACTTCCAGCTTCCCCTGTCAGGCAAATTATAAAAAAATTAAAGCATATGGTTCTCCAAATGTTGCACTGTAATCTGACTTCTTTCTCTCATAGAAAGTCTCAGCTCAATTTCTGCCTGTATCAGACCTTGTTTGAAGTACATCCTGATGTGTTATCAATAATGTGATCTGCCATCTTCACCTCACTACGACATGCTGAAATCAAGACCAACCATTGATGATGAATTTGTGATAACGAGAAAACATACTTTGTTATTTGAGGATAACAAGATAATTGGTCGTTATCACATGATAACGATGCAAAAAAATAAGGAAACTCAATGGCTGTCCTTGTCTTCTGTAAGTTTGATATCACGGTCAGATGAATTGTTGTGTTAACATTGAAACAGCACATTTCAGGTTTTCATTTTGCACAGAACTATGACCTTATCTTAACTACGACTTACCATCATATTTCAAGCTCTTTATCTCACAAGCCTTTTGCAAATTTTGTTTGTGAATTATTCTTTGGACCTATCATTCGTTTTGACCTTTTCTTTCACAATGTTGACTTTTGTTTTTATACTGATGATTAAGCTCAACGTTATGATTGGACTTTATCGCCTATTTAAACCAAATATCAACTCATTAACTTCTATATGATGTAGAAACATAAACACTGCATTGCTTTTATAAAAAAAGTCTTTATGAAATGTCATTGTATTTCTATTCTGGAAAATAGAAATTTATCCTCAAACTGGTCTAAACTCATCCGATCTGAATTCTGGTCAGGGTGAGCATGAGTTGTGAGAATACAGAAATCAGCAGTTCTTAAGCTTCTTAATAACTCAGTTATACACGGACAGGTTTGAGCTTTTAAACTGTGACACACAAGCACCCAGGAGAGACTTCAACTTCCAGCACATGAAAGCTCAGAGCACAGCTCAGTCTAAAAGCTCATCATGTTCAGTCACTACGTCTGGTTACAAAATGTTCACATCATGATTGGTAGTTGACAACCTGAACAGGTAGATTTCTACCAGGCGGTGATCTCATCTGTGGTTCTGATGCATAATGTAACAGCGCGGCTGATCCTGTTTTTGTTATTCTTTTTAGAAAGTGACAGATTTACACAGTTCTGCTTCAGAGCTGAAGCACACGATTACAGTAAGCCCTGAACTGTGTCTGAAAGCTCTGCCTATCCAAGAATGGCAGCTCAGGTCTGCAGCAGATGACCCCCAACGGCTTCTGGAAGCTTCACTGATCACAGCCATGACAGCTCTGTGAGGAAAAGGAACATGACATGTCAAAAAGTCTACAAGGTCACTTTAACCATGGAAGTGAACTCACACAAACACTGATTTATGGGATGAATAAGATGATGTTTTAATTGATCAGTGTTTCGAATAAGAGAAGGCCGCAGTCTAAACTTGTGAGGGGGGGTTTCAACTCTAGATGGCAGTCTGGTGTGAGGATTATCTATACGACAAGTCTATTCTCAGCCAGCAAATGTAGCAGAGCTGAAGATAAACCAACACTAATTACTGTAATTGCAATTGTTTACTTTCTTTATGTGATGCTGATTGAAACTGAGGCAGCCTCCCCCTGAAACCCTGGCAGCCTTTTCTTTTTCTTCTGGCTCCTAATCCCTCTCAGAGCATCCTGTGGAATCTTAAACATGTTGGATCAGTTTGGTCTCAGAGCAGACTGGAGAAGGGTGAGCTTCTTGGATCAGTACCATGGGTAGCCTCAGCACAGAGGGTCACACAAAGGGACCGTTGGATGACCTGGGGGGTGGGGGTTGAGGGGAGGTTGATTTTTCTCTCCATCCTTCTCTTCTGCTCTCTCAGCCCTCTGGCTGAAGATGATGCTGTTTTGTTCTAATCCACTTTTAGCTCCTCCACATTAAAGGCTTTGGACATCTTTCCACAACCCCTGAACACAACTTGTTCTTTGTGTTTCAATTCTTACTTCCCAAGACCCAAACACTGAGCCCTCACAGACGTCTTTACAGCCTGATCTACTAGAGGTTTGTGTGTTTAAAAATGTACAGACCTGATGGCGCATGTAAAGCTGATGTACTAACTGGGTGCACCGTGGACTGGGTCTGTCAAGATGAGCAAAAATTATGCTTAATCCATTTAGCCTGTCTGCCTTTAGGATATGGGTCAATGACAAAAAGAGGGTCTAAAAACTTATTTTAAAAAAGTTCTTTGTAAATGGATAAAAAACACATTTCTGAGAGAAGAATTATGTTTTCTAACAAATGTCAGTAGTTGATCAACATTTAAAAGTTTTTAAGTTCATTATTTTTTAGTGTTTTTAATTTGAGCACCCAAAAATGTCAGGTGGTGCAACCAAATATATGAAAATATATTTATATGTTCCTGTTATTTTTTCTGTGTGAAATTATTGGCAAGTATCTCTCAAGTGTCTGTAGTGACTCATACATTTTCATTTTGTGTGTTTCATTTCTTTTATTTGTGAATAAGATCAATAATTTGATGTTAAAATAACATTTCACATTATTACATTGGTTGTACCACCTGACATGGAAATTGTTCCAGTCACCAATGAAGTGAAAAAAACTTTTTTATCAGTATTTCAGAGAAATCTACAAACTTTTCCACTTGGTCACAAATGTCATTTGGGCTCCTCTGGCTGATGCAGTTTCCTGTTTCCTGTTTTATTCTCTTCACTTTAAAATAAAAGTCTAATGTTACGGTTGCACCACCCTGACATTTGACAAGGTGAAAATTACGGGACAAAAGTTTTTTTACATTTCTCAACAGCTTTAAAATTCTTTTTATTTGCAAAGAATGTTTCATTTAAAAAGGTTCAAGCATAGAATAATGCCACTGTATTTTTGATTTCCATTTACAATAACTGACATTCAATTTTTAGAGTTTAATTACTGTGGATACTTGTCAGGACGGTTGCACCACCTGACATTTTGGGGGTTTGAGGTACCAAAACACAAAAAAACATGTTATATTTTAATAGTTTAAAGATGTGTTCAAATAACACAGGTTTCATAGAATAAAGAAATGCATGTGATGAAATACTCAATTCATGATGGAAGGAAATATTGCACTCAAATATTGCACAAAAAAGGGGACGTCACGTCATTGACCCATATACAGAATATATGCCGATTATCAGAATGCACAAAATACTATGAGGAGGATGATGCAAATGTAATCATTTAGCACCCACAATGTGATTTCTCAAACCTGAAACTGACTGTGGTTGCTGTTTTTGTGTCTATATTCAGCATGTTTGAAAGGCAGGTGCAAACTGGCACAGCTTTACACGTGAATAGGTGCAGTCACTGTAGCAAGGAGACAGGTGCAATCAGAAATAAAATCAGTGGAGGCAGCGTCTTTCCAGCAACACCATTTTTGAGCTGCTGGATGAGCTAAGGGCTGGAGTCACACAAAAGGGGCCTTTGGAAAAACTCCTTGCAATGCTGCATTTTCCTTTGTTTGTCAGGGGAGGGTATGGGTGTGGGTATGAGGTTTTTTGTTTGTTTACACTTTTGTTTGTGTTTGTTTCATTCCTTTTATCTGTTAAAAAAGAAAAAAACATACTATGTACTGATTGTTAAACTGAAATTTTGTCAACTTGTAAAAGCAATAAAAAAGAATTAAGGAAAAAAAATGCAGCAAGAGACTTTTGCCGTGTGAACACAAACAAACCAAGTGACAACTGCAACAACTATCATTTTTGCCGCTGAATCAAAACAAAGCGAAGAAACCACAGGTGTGAATACAGCCGAGGTGTTGGTTTTGATTCTGATCTTAGATTTGAGCCTCACAACACAGAGACACCAAACAAAGTGTTTTATCATCTTAGAAACATTTTCAGGTTCCTCCTCTCTGAAGCCAGTTTGATCTTTTTAAAAGTGTCTTCACCTCTTCCTCACCTGTGTGCGTCAGTGTACCCCCTGAGTTTTTCTTTCTTCACCAAAGACCTTCAGATAAACTGCAGAGCAGCAGTGGGTGATGGGATGTGAAAGATAAAGGAAGATAACGCTCTTTGGTGTGCTCTTTGCCCAAAAGCGCATTTCTTGATTTTTTTTCTTTTAAGTCTTATTGTTGATGTTTAGAAGCAAGAAGGCAGCCTTTGTGCTGATATTTCAGAGAGAAATTTGACAAGATTAAATGATAACACCATGTTAAAAATATAGACCCGTGGAGCTTTGGATCAGGACAAAAACCAAGGTGGAGAACGTGGGAATACAAATGGCTGGCTCTGCTGATATATGTTATTTATGGCAGCTTAAACTTTTGTTTTAAGCTACTGGAGGAATCAATAACTGAGGACTGACTTGAACACTCTATTTCACTTAACAGAAAGAGGGTTTCTCCCGTTCATGCCAAATGGCTTGAGGCTGCGTATCCTAAGAGCAGCGGGAAATGTGTGCAAGATGCTAATTAAGTAATGTACCTTGCTCTGAATTAAAACACTGAGTAAACAATTTGTATGGGGACTCTTTGGCTGCTGACCACATTCTAATCCATAACAATGGCATCACCCCATTAACCCCAGTGTGCAGTCCGGAGTAGCTTTGACTTAACATGGCGTTCATTCATTATGCAGACCACCTTGCTAATTTTCTTTTCTGTTCATCTCATGTGGTGTTTTTAAGGATTTCAGTCCTGAACAAGTGCCTACAGGCAAACAAGGCCAAAACAAGAAGAGATAATCATTGTAACTGATATGACACACTTATTTCTCCTCATTGGTAACTCATACCCATGAACATGCACACAAGCCTCATCTACACATTTTTAAAGCTACGTTCTACTTTGGTATGAGTGCTATCAAACCATGTGAAGAGCAGCCGTTCTCTCAGGGCACCTTGTTGTATTTCACCCTGAGGCATCTTTGAAACTGAACGACAGGGATGAAACCTGCACATGCAGATTGTCCAGACTGTGACAGAGATTAAAATCAGCTCTCAGTACTCCAGAGGTACAAAGCGTTTAAAAAAGCTGTTAAGCTGTGAGGGCGCATTTCAGTCAGAATGGAACAGTCACAGGAGCTTAGATTATATGTATAAAAATATATTTATGGGCTCTTCTGCCTTTTAATTGGACAGAGGAGGAGGAGGACAGCGGATAGAGTAGGAAAGGGGGTAGAGAGTGGGGAATGACATGCGGGAAACAGGCCACAGGCAGGAATCGAACCTGGGCCACCCGCTCGAGGGCAAACCTTATGGCATGCAGCCATATCCCCCAGGCCATCTGCGCCACAAGATTACAATTTTTAAGACCATTTCATCTTTTAACCGTTTTACCTTTGTCTGTCATTCTCTGATGTCTTCAGGTTACGGGATAATAGATGCACACATTGAGGGATAGAAGATATTTTATTTATTTAGAGATTGGGCCATGTGAGAGACCCTGATCAGCTCAGCTTTCCAGTAAAGAATCAAATCCTCCAACTGTGCATCCAGAAGCTTTAAAGCTTTCAAGGTCTGCTAGCTTTGAAAACGACAGAAAAAAACCACCATATGAAAATGTTAGAGGTTCTAAAGGCATACAGATGCATCTCAATGAACTGGAATCAGGGGAAAAATCTATTTATCTGAGTAGTTTGATAAAAAAGTGAACACATTTATCATATAGCTTCAATCCATAGAGAAAAAAAAAACATTTTGATTATGCATAAGTTTACCTACCCCAGCAGAATTTATGATTTCTTGGCCATTTTTCAGTGAACATGAATGAAAACACAAAAATGACCCTGATCAAAAGTTTCATACTCTGGTGATTTTGTCCTGATAACATGAACAAAAGTTAACACAAATGTGTTTAAATGTCTCCTAAAGGTAACCATCCTCACCTGTGATCTATTAACTTGTAATCAGTGTGTGTGTATAAAAGGTCAGTGAGTTTCTGAGCTCCTGACAGACACTTGCATCTTTACCCAGTGCTCCACTGACATCTCTAGATTCTGAGTCATGAGGAAAGCAAAAGAATTGTCCAAGGATCTGCAGGAAAAGTTATTGAAAATGTAAAAAACAATAAAAAGATATAAAAAGATATAAAAAGATTCCCAAGTAATGTAGGCTGTAATAAGCAGAGTTTAAACTCTAATCAAGAAGTGGAAAAAAAGGGTTCTGTTGAAACCAAACCACAGTCAGCCTGGAAAATTGTTTGGGATGCAAAGAAAAACCCCAAATAAATTCAGCTGAAATACAGGACTCTAACAGTGTGTACTCACCAAAAGCGTTGAAAGCGGGTGTACTCGCGCGACAAGTAAAATCGTGTCGCGCTAGATGCTCAAGTTGTGACGCTGGTACAAATATGCCAAATTTGCCGCAGCAACGTTGCAAGAAGAATCCGCTATTTTCATCATATCATTTCATCGTGGAACATGGCTCCGATTACCACCATCGCTGCTCTGTACCTGCTGTGGAGAAGTAATCTGTGGGCTCGGCGCCGTCGTCGGTACAGGGTGCATGCTACCCTACTGAGGCGGTGTGAGCTCGGTGAGTTCCACCGTCTCTTGCAGGAGCTGCGTCTGGACAACGTCGGGTTCCAGCGGTACTTCAGGCTGACTGTCGCCCAGTTTGAAGAGCTGCTATCCAGGGTTGGTGCCAGGATCTCCCGCCTGGATACCAACTACAGGCGCCCCATTCCAGCTGCGGAGTGCCCTTCCATCTGTCTCCGGTGAGTCCCCGTTTAGCACAATGCTCTGCATTAGTGACATTGACTACCTTTACATGCACAGCATATTCGGATTAAGGTCCATATTCTGATTAAGGAAATATTCAGAATAAGGTGTTAACATGCACCACAGAGCGCTGAGCGAAGGGAATATTCCCGTTTACATGTTAATCAGCATATTCTGATTAAACAGTAGCAGCAGTAGTAGTAGCAAAATGACAAGACGTCATTTAGAGGCGTTTTTTTTTAAAACACTGTATTGACATCAGCACCAACTGGTCGGAGATGCTTCTCTATGGCTATTCTGTGAAATATATCTATCAGTGCAGCTGCTGGTCGTTCAAGAAAAGGAAGCTCATTTATTTCCCAGCCTACATCATAAGTGTGTTTGTTTATTTGTATGTAAATTATACCCTCCTTTTCTTTTGTAGTCATTTTTGATAAAGACAAAGTCTCTGGTGATTCGGTATAGGCACCGGATCAGTTCATACAACAGAATGAGAGACTTTGAAAATGCTCGGGTGAATGTAAAAACTTTAAGATCCCTGATTCGCTCATTCCACTGTCAATCAAAAAGAAATTCCCCCTCAGACAGATCATCCAATCATCACGCAGAGACCGAGCGTAAGGGCCCGCCCACTGCCCCATAGACCCCCAGAGACCCTGAGCGTCTGTCTGTGTAAAACTCTGTGGAACTGCAGAGATGAATGAGAAATAAGTTGTGACGGTTTCCTGTGATAAGCAGCTGATTTTCAACAAAAGATGAACGTGTTCTAGCGCATATTTAGCGCACAGGACTGTTTCCTCCTCGCCCCAAAAGTGTAGAGACTTTTGCCTTCTCGCCGTTTTGAACATGCGCAGACGGGAAACATCCTTTAACAGTTTACTCTGGAGCATATTCCGATTAATGCGTTTACATGACCCAGTATTCGGGTTAATACAGGCATATGCTAGGGGTGTTATTCGGATTTTTAATAATCGGAAAATGAGCTTATTCAGGTTACGACAATTGGAATAAGGTGTTTACATGACTCCCACGCAATCCGAATATTGTCCTTATTCCAATTAATACAGGAATATGGTGTGCATGTAAACGTAGTCAATGTCCACGCTAATTGGCTGTCTAGGCGCGTCAAAAGGCTCGCTCACTGGAAAAGTTCAATTATTTCAACTCGAGCGTCAAGCAATTTTTCGCTGGAAATGCTTGACGCTTGAATGCTTGGTGCTCGACGATGGAGCGTCAATTCACGACTTTAGAAGTTTTTCATATGTAAAATTGTCTACGCTTTTGGTGGGTACACACCGTAAAAATTGTGGTCTGGATCTTTCAAGATGCACAACAAGGAGGCACTTAAAGAAACATGGGTTGCATGGTCAAGTCGCCAGAAGAAAACTGTCTCTACACAAATGTCACAAAGTTTCCCGCTTACAATACACTAAACGAGAGAGAAGCCTCAAAACTTCTGGAACGAAGTCATTCGGAGTGATGAGAGCAAAACTGATTTTGGAGAGGAGTCAACAAGGCCTATGATGAAAGGTCCACCATTCCTCCTGTGAAACACGGAGGTGGATCACTGATGTTTTGGGGATGTGTGAGCTACAAAGGCTCAGGAAACTTGGTCCAAACTGATGAATGAAGGACGAGAAAATACTGGAGGAAAAAAAACGGCACTTATCAGCCCAGAAGTTGTGCATGGGACGTAAAAGAGACAAGACAAGACAGTTTGTTGATAAATGGCTTCACCCAACCACTAACCAGGAAAGAAAAGTTTTGTGTTATCATTCATTATATCTGAGAAAAGGTCAAGATATCATAAATTCTACTGGAGTATGTAAACATAGGAACACAACTGTACATGTGATAAATGGTTAGGGATATTTTTGGATGAACTGCTTCATGAATGCAGCATGGTGGTGATCAGACTGTGACACTCCTGAGGTGTGATAGAAGCTCAGGTATCTTAGCTGCCTTTAGCTCATCTGCAATCCTTGCTCTGGACAATACCTCATTGATCCTCTTTGGGGTTCAGGTCTGGTGGGTGCTTAAGTGGGCAAGTCCTGCTGTTAAATTGATCCAGAATCCCAGCAAAGCTTGTCAGCAGAAGGAAGCATGAAGTGCCTTTGAATTCCCTGCTGGTCAGCTTGTCTTGGCCAAAGGCAGGGGTCCCACTGGATGCCAGATTAAGTTTAGTCTACTTCAAAAAATCTTACTAAACTGCCTCAAAAAATCATGAAATGTGAAAACTTGTGCTGCCTTATGTAAAAGTCTTAAGTGCAGAAAACCAAACTAAATCATGAGTCTACTTAAACTCTTTAGAAGGATTGTTACCCAAGGAGAT
Organism: Thalassoma bifasciatum; assembly: GCA_008086565.1. Taxonomy (NCBI): domain Eukaryota; kingdom Metazoa; phylum Chordata; class Actinopteri; order Labriformes; family Labridae; genus Thalassoma; species Thalassoma bifasciatum. Next base: position 14,044 of record RPOG01005639.1, read on the forward strand.
ATAGCTTTAAATAGCAAATAACCACTGATGCACACACTAGGGGGCAATTAAGAGTGAGCAGATAACTTGAAGAACTTATTTTTTGGACCATGGGAGGAAGCAGGAATACCCAAAAGAACCCACACATGCACAGGGAACCATGCTACTTCCACACACACATGAACTCATCTGTTGACATCTATGCTTTTACCCAGTGGGTGTCAGGAGGTCAGCCATGCCAGACATCAGAGGTATTATTCACATGCTGATTGGCTGTTCACTTTATGTGTGGTTCATTTTCAACAATTGGCACAGGCAAACTTCTCGGTAAAGCACTAATAACTCCAAAGAATCGAATACATTTTCCGATATTTATGTTTGACAGTCTTCCATAAGTGATGTCATCTAGTGGTGTTGTTGAAGCAGAAGATGCTGGCAGATATACTGCAGTCTGAGAACTCAAACTGGAGCTCAAGGCCACGCTGAATACTTCCTTCACTCATTATCACTTTTTTTGACAAAAAATACTTTTTGAAGTCAGGTTTGGGCTCTCACTATTTTTTTTTTATCATCTAATGACAAAACCTAAGGTTTGCACAAAATATACACACAATGCACTGGTTAAGCTGTGGTATGAGAAGACTGGACTGAAATTAAAAAGGAGCTTTTGATGGTGCAGAAAAGTACTATGACTCAAGAGGAAACATCCAGTCACTGAGAATGAAGCCTAAGCAGAAGTGTTAAAAACCACAGTTCATCAGAGAGCCAGAGACGACACACACACCAGGCCAAGAAAAGAGACTTCACAGCTTTGAAAAAGTATTTACAGCCACCTTCATAGAACGGCTTGGGTCTGAATCACTACTTTCACCGTGAGCACAAATTGGGTGAATTCTCTAATTCAGCCTTTTACAAGATATAAAATACAAGATAGAAATAAAAAATCAACTAAAATCAGGTTTAGTAGAGGTCAGGTTGTAGAAATTCTGTATCATTGATTCAATTTGTCAGAAACTGTTCAAGAAAAGCTGCTTACTTTTCCTTCTGACTGGCCGTCATTTTTGAAGTTTCTTTTGTCTTCATGATTTGTAACGTCATGAGAGGCTTTACCAAAACGGGAACGGCCTGGAACAGAGTAAAAGTGATGCACCAGTCTCCAAACTCCAGTTCACTCTCAGGGGAGGCTTTATTTAACACAACAAAACTTCAGACCAACATAACTTAAAATTCCTTTTTCTGGGGAGCTGGCAGGCAGTGCTGAACTTAAAATGTCTTTGAAGGATAAATCAAATCAAAAAGAGTCTCTGGTTCACCAATATCCTGCTTCTTTTTCCCTTTAGAGTCCCGGGCCTCCACCTCCTTTGCCAGCTTACTCTCTCCTTCTGTTCCAGGTGTTACAAAATCTTCTCCCAGCTCCAGAAGCTCCTCCCCCCTGCCTCAATCACAGGTCTTAAGCACCTGCAGCTGTCTTCCCCGTGGTGCATGCTGGGAGCTGTAGTGTCCCCCTTGGCGGCCATTTTGTGTGGTGGTTGGGTGCTGGGTTCCGTAGTCCACTCTTTGGCGGCCATCTTTTAGGTCCTGAGCCCCAGGACACCTGCCTGGACTGTTTTGCTTATCTTGACCATAAAACGGTCAAAATATGTCCAGTGCATAAGTGCTTAGGCCTAGTTTTCTGGAATACTAGAAACTTTCACTATCTGGTGTCATTTATGATTCACTGCATGTTATGTGAGAGCAAACACTTTAAAACTGAAGAAAAACACAAACAGAGAATTGGATGTTAGAGGTTTAGTGAAGGAAAAAAAACACTTCAACATAAAAAAAATTGAACAGGAGAAGTTGAAAATCTAAACATCAACAAACATGTGCAACAACGTTTATTAGATTTATTCTCTTATGTTGTAATAAAAGTCACCGAGCATCACCAAATCATTCAGCATCTCACAGCTTGACTTTCTTTTTGCATAAAAGCTCCTGAAGGATGTTTTTATCCTCTTCATGTCATTCATGTCATTCATGTCAGCCACTCACGCCTATTGTACAGTATAAACAAGGCATGGTACAGTATTTATAAAGTTCAGCAACAATACAAGCCTCAAATAAGACTCACACAGCACACAAAAGACTGGAAACATTTCTGAGACCCCAGAAAGACCTCACGCTATTTTACACATGACAAGTCACACACACACACACACTGGTGTACAGTACAAACACAGGATGTTCCTCTGTTCTAAAAAGGTTACTACGTATCGTCAACAGTGAAATTTGTTCATACTGTACAAATAAGACTCGGTAAATCCTTCCAAAAGAGTCACCACACAATACAAACATCAAATTACGCATGAAAACTAGATAGAGAGAGCATCATACATCCTGACATTCACCCCATCAAACATGACCTTTTCTCACACAAAGTTGCTCCTTCAGACGCCCCTTTTTTCTCAGAGTCATGCAGAAACTTTAGAGGAGGTTTTAGAACTGGGGATGATCCCCTTTTAGCATTTTTGGAAAAACTCTGCTCTGTTTTCTCTGTGCTTCCCTCTCATCCATCCACTCCGCTGTCTGTGTGTTTCCTTAAATGCCTGAGTTAAATTACCGTAATAACCACATATTGGCTGAAAGAGCAACATCTCAGCTTTTACAAACCATTGGAACTTTTTTGATTTTGGAAACCGTCAAGGAAAAAAGGGCACTCAAATGCAAATGTCTTTGGCGCTGACACATCCAGACCTAACGGGTTAACAAATGTCTTCACCCAACCACTAACCATGAGTGAAAGAAGTTTTTGTTCTTTCATTTTCTATCATTCATATTTTTTGAAAAATGGCCAAGAAATCAGAAATTCTTCCATAGTATGTAAACTTATGAGCACAACTATTTGTGTTGAGCCTAAATTATAATGAGATCAGATCATAGTGCATATACATTCTTTCATTGCTCAGAACAAGTCTGGAATAATCATTTTGATTTATAACCTACCTCAAGTCTAGGAACATGGAAACGAGCAGACAGGACAAAAAGCAGCCATGTTGCCACAGGTGCTTCACATGTGGTTCAGCTGATTAAGTGGAGGACCTGACCAACTTTAAAAAGGCTGCATTCAAGTTCAACCAGGAAATCACAAGATTGGAACCACTCTTCCACTACATGAGCAGAGTTTAGGAGTGGAACAAAAGAAGAGAAGTTTCAGTAAGACTTAAGGGGAGTTTTTTCTTGTTATCCACAATGGTCTAATATCAACCCTTTCATATTTGGCATCAAAACATTTTGAAGGTGATTCAACTTTGAGTAAAAAGAATTGTGGCTCAATCTGGTTCAAATCTGATGAACAGCTTGTAGCTTCGTTGAACGACAGGAATGTTTCATTTCTGCGTTAGAGGAGAGATTGAGGTCAGTATTTTTTTTCTGATCTTATTGTGCCATTGAATCACAATTATTGACATTAAAAAAAGAAAAAGTTGCCATAAATGTAACTACTCCATGTGATACCTCTTTTTGTTCTACTGCTTTTAAACCCTGTTTCTCCACACAGCTCAGGGGGGAGGAATGATAAATGAATTATGGAATGAAACTCACGTCTCTGATACGGACTCAAGAGAACCAGGTAGGATGGTTAAAGATTCAACTACCAGGGGATGATGTAAATATGTGAAATAAAAAATACTTACCTGTCAGGACCTCTGTTCCACTGATCTCACTGAGTCCACACACAGCAGCAGGTGCAGATGGTGTGATAGCCAATCATCAACATCAGTGATTCTGGCTTTAAAGATGGAAACAGAGTGCCTACTTTACTGCTCAGACATTTTGATTTTGGTTTCTTTGTGTAAAATTTGTGACTGTTGAACCAGAATGCAATATTTTCCTTTCTGAGATCAATTTGAATGGTGGAATTGAGAAGAACCAACTGGCCCTACTAAGAGCTGTTCCAACACTACAAATCTAAAATCTAAAATCTACCCCCATCTAAAAGATGGCCCTGTGGGGTAACAACAATCCACAAAAGATCCATTTAAAAATACTGATAGGCTACACATCTTCAACGATTACAAAAAGGATATATCTATAATAAAACACTGGGAATTAGAGTGTACAAACTGATAAATAACAACGTACCAAATGAGAGGCAGCAGGGCAGCTGTCACCAAATCAAAGGCTCCTGCTGCAAACAGGTGAGCCTGGTTGTCAATTAGTGACCTCACCTGGAAATAAGCAGAGGAGAGACAGGGAACAAGCTGCATGGTGGTGCAGCGGGTAGCGCTCCAGCCTCACAGCGAGAAGGTCGCCGGTTTGATTCCCAGTTCAACATGGGTGACCTTTCTGTGTGGAGTTTGCATGTTCTCCCCGTGCATGCGAGGGTTCTCTCCTGGTACTCCAGCTTCCTCCCACAGACCAAAAACATGCCCACGTTAGGTTAACTGATTATTCTAAATTGGCCGTAGGTGTGAGTGTGTGTGTGAATGGTTGTTTGTCTCTATGTCAGCCCTGTGATTGACTGGCGACCAATCCAGGGTGTACCCCGCCTCTCGCCCAATGACAGCTGGGATAGGCTCCAGCCACCCGCAACCCTGAATAGCAGATTAGACGGTATAGAAAATGGATGGATGGAGACAGGGCACAAAGAACATACAGCTGTAACACACTCACCCTTAAAACAATGAATAAATAATTTGTTCTGCACTCAACTCACTAAATGTAACACTCACTATCTCAAGGCCTGTTTGCAACCAGAAAATATATGAATGATGTCACATCAAACACTTTTTTTTCATTCACATCTTTATTATTATTATTATTATTATTATTATTATTATTATTATTATTCTATGTAGTAGTAGTAGTTTTCACCATTTGTCCACATGAATTCTTACAGTTTTATCCAACCTTTATTTGAGCCAACAACAGTGAGTTGAGATGAAGATCTGTCTCATGAGATTGACCTCACCAAGAGGCCGGCAGCACAGTGATATAAGGATGCATCATGCTTTTGTGAGCCAGCTTTACTCCTCAAACAGCAGCTTCAATACTGATGCTCTGCAGATAACGGGCAGAGGAAGAGAAATGTAACAGAAAGAAGAAGAGCTGAGGCCTCAGTTCACCTTAGATTGTTCTTTTGGCTGTTTTTATTTACTCCTCGTCACTTCTGGATCTTGGAGCAGAGCCTTTTGCCACCTTTCTAAATAAAAGATGTAAACCCGAGAAAGAGGAGATGCTCTTAAGAACTGCACTGTGCCAGACGCCTGAGCCTGTTTGAAACATATCTTTGGCATGTGTATTTGAAAAAGCAGTGAAAGACTAAATAAAAGTGTTGTCAATAAGTATTTCATGAAGCAGCTCTTCTCTGAGGCTCACACACAAACTGGATCACTAACTCCCTGAAAGAAAGTTTGAATAAATCATACCATGTTCCAATCATTGTGAATTTTCACTGGAGTTAAGTGCATCTTCACACTCATCCTGCACTTCTCCACGCTGGAGTCTTTTGCCAAACTAGTCAACTTCATTGCAATTAGGCCGATATCCCAGTTAAAGACTTATCGTTTGTTGCTGGATTCAGCAGCATTTTGGCTGGTCCAGGAGAAATTTCTTGGAAATGCTGACAATTTGTAGAAATAGTTCTTATTTTATTGAATAACTGGACTCAGATGTTTAACTGTTAGCACAGTAAGACTAAACATCCGAGTCTAGTTGTCAGATAAAAAAGAACAATTTCTGAATTTTATGAATCAAGACAAACATTATTGAGTTAATGCTGACAATTACTCATCAGTTAGTTTTTTGTCCAGCATCTCGTGAGGAAAAGAAGTGCACAGACAAAATAAGTGAAAACCAAATATCAAAAGTTTACTGTTTGGATATCTGTTAGAACAGTGATTCCCAAACTTTTTTGTCTTGTGTACCACATGAGCCTTTTTGTCGTACGGTGAATACTCCCTCCTTCATGTGTGTTCATGATTCTCCAAAAGTAAAATGCAACACAACTGATTATTGAGTGAAATCATTTTATGTGATCTCCTTAATTTGAACATTTAACTCCCTGGCATTTTCCTCTTTCAAACTCAAAAGATAAAAATAAAAGGTTATGATGCATTGAAAATAATAAATCAGAATGATTAAGTAAAATCAAATTAATCAACCTGCCTTTGTCATTCTTACATCTACCATACCGAAAATTTAAAAAAATAAAATAACAATAAATAAAACAACTGGAGTTCTGTTGAGAAAGTCCCCTTTAAACATTCAACCTTTGAGGAAGGTTTGGTCTCTTCATCCATTTCTCAGCGGCTTCTCTGAGCACTCTCCTGAATTCAGAGCAACTGAATGTTTCAAGCCATTTCTCCATGTTTACCTGGTTGCAGGTAAGCAGCTCTTTTGGTTTTGATGCAGCTGTACCACAGGTCATTGTCTCCTCAGGTAAGCTAGTTATAGTGCGCATGTACCATTTCATTGACAGGCTGATCTCAGTGCACCCAGGTTGAAAATGAATTATTTAATGTTTCCATGTGTCCCCTGCTCCCCTGGTTGAGAATCACTGTTTAAAGAGCATATTGCAGGTTAAACACAACTTTGAATAAAATCATAGGAAAGATGCTCAAAAACAATGTTTCGAAAGAATTTTTGAAATTAGTGAACCACAAAGTTTGCTGGAGACGTTTAGTTTTTTTTTACTTCCACATTAAAAACCAGCATTGGGCTGTTACGTCATCCAGGGGAGAAACTGCTGAAAACTCCTCAGTTTAACGTTAACGTGAACATGGATCAGACTGTTACTGCTGTTAATGAAAAGGAGAAAATCTGCATTCCTATACATATGAGGCTCCTCAGGATCAAAATGATGGGACTTTTAGACACGATGAAGAGCAGGAACATGCTGTTCACATCAGCGTATTTAAAGTTTGAACTCAGAAACAGTAACTTAAAAAGTCCGTAGTTTGTTTGGTGCTGATCACAAATCAGTCCGTTGGATGGTAAAACTTGTAAAAATGGCAAATCTGAACTACGGTTTTCCGTGAGTGTGAGAAAAGAGACGCAGCACCTGCTTCGGCGATATCATATATTCAACAAACACTTTTTCTACCCGTTAAAATTCGTACATCCACTAATCCAGGGTCATAAAATAAATAAATCAAGACTTACAGTGCTTAGATGACGTTTTTCTCTGGATGAATCTCTGATAAATCCTTGTTTACATCTAGCACCTGTTCCCGGGCTGTGGCTGCTGCTGCTGCTGCTGCTGAACCTGTCGCTGTCTGCGGCTTCACCTCCATCATCTCACCTGGTCCTGGCTCCAGTATCTGATCCTTAACTCCATCATAAAACCAGGAACATAGTCTCCCTGTCACCACAAACGATTGCTTTTTTCCGTGACCGATGTAGAGATAAAGTCCCGTTTCATCAGCTGCACAAAACGAACCTGAGCATGGAAGCTAACTCTTTCCTCCTTTTGGGGAAAAGATCGACTCGATTTCCTGCTAAGTCGCTAATTTTGCATCCAGCGTAAGAATGCATCATTTAACCATCCCAATGAACGATCAAATCAAATAAAAAACTTGTAGAAACACGGCTCGAAATCCCCGCTCTCACTCACTGTCTCCTATCAAACACATTGGATCAGAGCTGAGGCGGAGAACGCTCTTCCCCTGGATGACGTCAAATGACGCGGCGAAGGATGAAGCAGCTTTTTGAACAGGGACACTGAAAATAGCTACTTCATCCTCTAAATTTGTGCCTTTTTGTCAGGAATAATTAAAAAAAATCAGTGATTGTCTTATTCTACTACCACTTTCAAACCATATTAAGTGTTTATCCAAAAAAAAAATTTAACCTGCAATATGCTCTTTAAGTGAGGTCAGATCCTAAAACACAAACACATGGTGATGTGGATTAACACCTTTGATTCTGTGGCTAAGAATATGATGCATGGCATTATTGGTTATTGGTCATATTAGCACATTGGTGCTCACCATTATTGTTTTTCTGGTTAAATGTCATTTGGATGATTTGAGTGACTGAAGGATTCACCTGCTTAGGCTTTAAGTACCTGCAGGGCAATATTCATCGTGACCAGAAGATGTCAGTGATAACCTGGTTATGACCGTAGACATAACCAGGTTATGTTGCTTAATGGACTGATGCTGCCTATTGGAGCAAAGGTATTAGCCAGGCGCCATCTTGGAAGGGTCTCCTGTATGGCCCAAGTACATTTATTTTTACTGAGCTTACAACTAATAATAATCATAACTTTCCTAATTTGTCCCTATTTTTCACACGGTTTGGCATATGAATGAATGAATGGATTAATTTAAATTTCAATGAAGAAAACAAGATTGTTTGTTCTTTTGAATTATTTCATTCTCTCCTTCCCGGCGTGTCAGCCTTCTGTTTACACAGAAACAATGTTTTCGCTGACCGAAAACACAGACTTTTGAAAACACTTCAGAGTGGAACTTTTCGCTGTCTCCATGTAAACACTAAGCCGGGGAAAACCTGGAAACGCTGACATCACATTCAGCTCTGTGCGTGCACAATAAATCTCTGCTGTGCAGGCATGAACCGAACAACAACAACAACAACAACAACAACAACAACAACAACAACAACAGTGACCTACAGTTTCGTTCTTCTGCTGCTGAATCTACTGACTGACTTCTACCAAAACCTGCATTTATTGCACTATTTCTGCGATCAGGGAAGAACTTTTCAGTATAAACTCCAGATGATCAGCTCACCTCTTCTTCAGCCTCTTTACTGTTATCATGTATACAGCTTCTACAGTTATATCGCCATCTTCAGGCCTGACATGATACTACAGCATTTTCCGTCCCTCAGTGTTTCCATGCAGACACAGATTTTTCTTGTTGCGTTTTCATGCGTTTCAGGGTGAAACACTGTGAAAGGTTGTCGTGTAAATGAGGCCTAGATCTGTAGGAGCACAAACATAAGCACCAGAGGTTCTACAAGAAGATGAGAAACAAGCAGAGACTCTGGGAGCACCAGAGGGAGACGTCAGACTGTTACACAAACATTGATGGAAGGGTTCTACAGTTTGTCCCTGTACACTTCTGCACAGTGCAGTCATAACTGCCTGCTCACACACTCACACACTCACATGCACAAACACACAACCCACCCACACACACCGTATCACTCAAGAGGATAGATCCTGACAAGCATATCTTTAACCTCTTAACTCTGCAGAAATCAGCTAATGGCTGGAAATGAAGCTTTGATTAGAAAATAACCAAGCCAAACCAGTTCACATTGTTTGATGCTCTTTACATTTCTAGAGAGAATGAGAAATTTCCTTCACATTATACACCCACCCTCAATGGTACCTCTCTCTTCATGTGAGTCCGTGTGCCCAGTCCAATCCAGGCTCAGGGGGAGTTCCTCCTTCATCTCACCAGCTCCTTCAGACACCACCAGATGAAAAAAAGAAAAAGTGGTGCTTTTGAAGTTGCCAAGATAGAAACATAACCTCGTCCTGGTGTTAGCATCTTCCAGCTTCAGCAGAGTTTTGTCTGAAGAAGCTGCGTGCAGACTCTGAGGCTTTGTCAGGATCCAGGAGAATCCTGCTCAGAGGTTTGAGATGAAGTCAGGCTACAGCAGACATGTACAGGCTCCAGTGTCTCTAATGTGATCACTTACTCTTCTTCTCTGGTGTATTCAGTTCTGAAATGAAAATCTTTTGAGTTTCACACTAATGCAGTTTGAAGGCATTCCCTGAGGGTGTTTAAAATTGCGATGCGTAATTTTATGGGCAATTTCACGGACTGAACAATTAAGGTAATGGTGAAAGTAAAAGAAAAAAATGCTTAGGCCAGATAAAAATGGTGATAAGTAAATTACAGAATCATGCCCCTTAATGCACCACCTTCCCTTATCCCCATCATCATCATCTTTCTCCTCTTTCCTCAACGGTCTCAAAGCTGGTCTCCCTGAACACTTAGTGAAGAGGAAAAGAGAAAGAAATTGGACAGGAATGCCTGTTTCTTAGGAGCTGGAGAAACCCAAAGAGAGCCCCTTCAGCTCTGTTTGAAGTGGGGGGGCTCAAGGCGAAGCCGAACTTAAACTCTCCTCACCTGCTCCAGCCATTCTCTTAAGATCAGAGGAGGGAGCTTCAGAAAACCCTCAGACTTCAAATCATTAAAACACCATGAAGCTTGAGTGTCAGAGCCAGGCCGGTGCTGAGCTCTTTGGCTCTCATCAGAGGTGAGGGGCCCCAAGTTAGCAAGAGGGGAACAGAAGGCTGCAGTCAAATCAATAAGAAGTCAGCTCCTGTCCAACTTACAAGTGCCCAGTGTTTTATCATTTATGAACAAACTCCTCCACACACACACACACGCGCACACACACACACAGAGCTTAAATATCAAGGTGTCAAATCAGAAATTTTGACTTCACTGAAAAATGTTCTCTCTAAATTGGAAATCTTCATGTACTTTGTTCTGTCTCATCAAACCAAATAGTGAACTTCATCACTCTGTTTTTCTGCCATTCATCACTCACTTGTGCCTGCAGTTACGGCCCCAGAAATACCACCGCCGGGATCTCACCAAGAGCGTGTTTCCCCAGCAGAGCAAATCAATCTCCTCATGTGGAACAGAGGATGAATAGTCCAACTGGATGTCAGAGAGTGATCAGATACGAGGACAATGGTGCTGATATGAAATGCTCACTAAAGCCGTTAAGCATGGCTACCATGACAGCCGAGTGGGAGAGATAAGAACATGACATGAGAGATGGACTGGGACAGATGTTAGCAACAAAGAAATAGTCCTGTTAGACACAAAAAAGAGAGAGGTCCAACCTGTCAAAGTGATGCTTCGAGTCTAAACAGTCTGATTCTTTTATTGAAGGCTCTATTAGGACTCAAGAAGNAAAAACTGCGTCCTCATTACCCACGTAGGCTGTTAGTGTAAAATAAAAAGTGATGAATGATTTAGGGGCTTTTATGAATTTGGTAAAAGTAAACAGCTCTTTCATGATGAAGTGAGCAGATTTACCGCTGTTTCTTTCCTGTCACTTCACTTTTATCTCTGGGACCGTTTCACATTTTTGTTGTTCTGTAGTGGTTTAGATGATTTATTCCAGTAGGTGTCAGTAATTCACCTCAACCTGAGCGCCCCCAAACTGACAAACGCCATTAGCGCCGTGCATTGTGGGAAACAATACGCCAGGTAGACTGGTCCGTTACAGACTGAGAAGTTTTCCCGGATCAGTAGGACATCTGGGAACTTGTAGTTTACTACAGATCTCGCAAGTTTTCGCATACTGCCTACTAAATACTGAATTTCAGCCGAAGTAGTAGGCACCGCTAGTGTAGTAGGCGGTTTGGAAAACAGCCAGTGTTCTTCTTGCTCCCTGTGTGTCTGGTGATGTCACCTCCTGCCCTTGTGTTCCCTTCCTTGTCTTAATTATCTCTCATGAGTTTCACCTGTGTCCTGTCACACACCTGTGTTGATTAAATATCTTTAAAGTAAGCTGTGTCCCATCTTGCCCTCCACCCTCAAACCCCTTTATCAGGTAAGGAAAACTGAACAGTGTGAGGGATGTACAATATGTGTACAGGTGAATTTGAGAAATGTTTTCTCAGAGCAAAGAAACATTTGTTGTTTATTACAAGTACACTAAAGGCCTCATAGCCACAAATTCTCAGCAATGCTCGCCCAGATGTTTTAAAATGTATTTCAGCGCACCACTTCCTGTCCAGCGTGATCTAGATTAGGCAAACTGTTGCTCTTGTTTTTCCAGGTTTGTCAAGTGAATGTTGCTCATATTAAGTCTAATCAGACTTTTTCAGTTATGAAAATAAGAAGAATATGAATATTTTCAAATTGCATGACATGGATACTTATGAAGAATATCCATCAAAGCTGTAGAACATTAAAATGAGCTTTTATGCTGTCTGTGGGCTGTGCTGTGGTCATTGGGTGGCTTGGATGGGAAAAGCTGTCACATTTATCTTCTTTAGGCAGTCTCACACGACTGCCCCCCCGTGAACTGCAGCCATTCTGAGCACTTCAGCCAGCATCAGAATACAGAACATCAGAGTGGACGTGGGCTCAGTCCCTGGTCCGCAGTTAGAATTCAGCTATTGGCTGAAGGAATGGGGGGTGTTCAAGTGGAGAATGTCAGAGGAGTTCCAGCTTCCTGCACTTCACTGGCTCCCAAAAAGCAGATGTTATCAAGTGAAGAAAGCAGACAATGAGAACATACTATTATTATTATTATTTTTTTTAATAATCTGATACATTTATTGTGTAATCCCAGCAAAGTTTTGTATTTGTATGGCTTTACTAGTGATAAATGGAGACCTAAAATGGAAAAAGAGAAAAACATAAGGTATCAAATGATTTGTTTTTTTTGGAATGATTTAGATTTTTTTCATTTTGTGGTTGCATAAAGACTCATTATGAAAGGAGATATACTCTTTACATGTGTTTTGTTGAAACCCGCGAGCAGATATGGTCTCAAGATGTTAAAGTAAGAATATACCAACCACATGATATTTACAAACAAGTTGTTTTTTTCCCCAGCTTCTTAAAAATCAAACCAGTATCCATATAAATGTGGTGGTTTAAATTGAGTAAATGTAGAATTGCTAAACACAGCAGTTTTTCAGGTACCCACCTGAGGCTAAAGCTCCAGGTCATGATATAAAAGGATTTGGAAAGTGGACCTGGATATTGTTACTCTTCTCTCTCTCCCTCATTGCCACTGCTACCAGGTTTGTATATAACTGAGAAAAGAACGTAGCAGTGGCAACAAAAGACTGAAATTTGCTGAATGCTGAAAAAACAGCTGTTTGGATCATTCCACAGGTGAACAGGTTGATTTAAACAGGTGAGTGTCATGATTGGGTATAAAAGGAGCATCATCCCCAAAAGGCTCAGTCCTTCACAGGCAAAGATGGAGCCAGGTTCACCACTTTGTCAACAACTGCGTGAGCGAATAGTCCAACAGTTTAAGAACAATGTTCTCAACGTACAACTGAAGGAATTGATGGATTCCATCATCTACAGTCCATAATATCATCAAAAGATTCAGAGAATCTGGAGAAATCTCTGCACGTAAGCAGCAAGGCCCAAAACCAACATTGAATGCGGCACTGGAAACTGGGGAGTCCGCCGCGACGTAATTTTTGGGTGTAGTAACACATTTCCTATAATCGTGCACCCGAGTCCTTGTGAAGTCTTTTGGTAACAGTCATAACACAGTTCATCACTACATCTACAAGTGACAGTTCAAACTCTACCATGCAAAGACAAAGTCACACATCAACAACACACACAAACGCCACCAGCTTCTCTAAGCCTGAGCTCATCTAAGATGGACTGAGACAAAGTGGAAAAGTCTGCTGTGGTCCGACGAGTCCACATTTAAACTCTTTTTGGAAATCATGGACGTGGTGTCCTCTGGGCCAAAGAGGAAAAGGACATTCAGGATTGTTCTCAGCGCAAGGTTCAAAAGCAGCATCTGTGATGGTATGAGGGTGTGTTAGTGCCCCATGGCATCATGGGTAACTGTCCCAGTATCTGTGAAGGCAGCATTAATGCTGAAAGGTACAAACAGGTTTTGGAGCAACATCTGCTGCCATCCAAGACACTTTGTCTTTTTCAGGAACGTCCCTGATTATTTCAGCAAGACAATGAAACCAAGACACATTCTGCTCCTGTAACAACAGTGTGGCTCTGTAGTAGAAGAGTGCAGCTACTAGACTGACCTGCCTGCAGTCCAGACCTGTCTCCCATTGAAAATGTGTGGAACATTATGAAGAACAAAATTTGACTACAGAGACCTCGGACTGTTGATCAACTGAAGTTGTTCATCAATAAGAATGTGAAAGAATTCCAGCTCCAAAGCTTCAACAATTAGCGTCCTCACTTCACAAATACTTATTGTGTGTTGTTAAAAGGAAAGGTGATGAAACACTGTGGAAAACATNGTGGCTCTGTAGTAGAAGAGTGCAGCTACTAGACTGACCTGCCTGCAGTCCAGACCTGTCTCCCATTGAAAATGTGTGGAACATTATGAAGAACAAAATTTGACTACAGAGACCTCGGACTGTTGATCAACTGAAGTTGTTCATCAATAAGAATGTGAAAGAATTCCAGCTCCAAAGCTTCAACAATTAGCGTCCTCACTTCACAAATACTTATTGTGTGTTGTTAAAAGGAAAGGTGATGAAACACTGTGGAAAACATAGATGCTTTGAACTGGCTTGAGGAACAAAAGAAACCAGAAACTTTTAAAATTTTAATTTTACAGAGCAGAATGCACCAACATCATTAGAATTGGAATGGTATTATAATTTATTTTTTCTGTACATTGCCAAGGTTAAAGGTTACTGCCACTTGCCTGATCCCACTTTTGTCTACTCCCTATCACTGTCTCCCTTTCTCGTCTGTCTCTCCCTCTCTATTTGTTATTTTGTTGTCTTCTCTTGTTGGTGTTGTTGACCTGCTCACTTGCGTCTGTCCCCTAGGTTTTGGTCGTCGACTAGGACGAAGAAAAAAAACAAGGGGAGAAAAAGAGAGACAGCAGACAAAAAAGAAAAGAAGGAAACACAGTATCCAGAGGTCTTTGACACAACAATCACTAGGAGCACCTGTGGAGAGATGAACTGGAGAGATCATGAGAATCAATGAGCACAGCAATAACAATTATAAATCTATATGCACAGGAACATATGTATACACATATACTTACCTACACAAGCAGCTGCATGGGAGTGAATGCAGATTATAAGAGTTGAGTTATATTTGGTCTTGAGTGATCATGCCAGGGAGTGAACATGCAGGTGTGGTCCTGCTGCCTCCAAGGACCGGATACACACCTAGAGGGCCCCCAGCGCTGGACAACCGGCAGCTATGACAGAGCGCAGAGCCGAGCCAGACCATCCCAGAGACAGCTACGTACCAGCCAAGGAGGGAGCAGTGAGAGGAGACAGGGGCAGGCGGGAGGCAGTCCCCAGACCTTGCGGGGTAGGGGTCCCCGCGACCAGGGGCAGGGGCCCACCAGCCCCGCTTGACGCCGGGCCCCCGATTGCGTGTTGGGAGCAGGATTCGGGGGCCCCTTGAGCCCAGTGGCCAGCCCCCAGCCCGAAGGGGGGGACAGGCCCAGCCCACGAGAGGACAGGACCAGCCTGGGCAGCAACCCACCCTGGGCCGGAGCCCGCCTCCAGCGTTTGCAGCCAGGCCCCAGAGACCATGGAGCCCCCCCCCTCCCCAGAACCCAACGCCCCCTGATCTTAATCCGCTGGGACCCCCCTCCCCTCCATACCTTACCCCACCAACCCTCCCTGGAACCCTAGTCCTCACCCCCCGTAGTGTGGGCCAGGGGACAATTCAGCCAAAGACAATCACAGACAAGGACAACCACATCATTCAGTCCACACTGCTCATTCACCCAACAGCACAACACTACAGTGACACAACAACAACATGACACCACGACACAACTACACAACACTACAGCGACACAGCAACAACATGACACCACGACACAACAACACAACGACACTACAACACAACAAAGCTACAACATGACAGCGACACCACAACAACATGACACAACAACACTTCACTCCCCCCCTCCCCTTATAACGCCCTCATGAATATATATTATATATTATTATAAATTATATTATAATATATATGGATATATATATATATATTTATATATTTTTACCTCTCCTCACTTCAAAGTAGGGCAATGGACGCCCAGGGCGCCGCCGGACCCCAGCCAAATCACCTGCCCCGAACTCCGGCCAGCGGGGCCCGCCTACCCCCCCGCCCCAGGGAGCAGCCAGGAAACAGGGGTGTGAGGAGGGCCCCCCTACCCTACCTCTCCCGCTCCGTAGTGTGTAGATGGTTGTGTCCTAAAAGCAGTTAAAATAAATTACAAAACACTCATAAAAATAACATTTAAATCTCGTTTACACAAACGGCCCCTCTTTGCAAAGTAAAATGTGTTCTGCAGAATACGGCAGTGGGACCACAATTACAATTCTGTTGTCGTGATGCTGAACAGGACAAGGTAAAAAAAAAAAATAATAATAATTGGAATGGTATGAATAGAAAGCAACATGTCATACTGAGATACTCCAGAATCTTCATGACAATATTTCATTAAGTATTCATTTATATTTATAAATCTTTTGTGTTCCCATCTTTAACAAAAAATATTGTAGGGAGGCTTAAAAAAGTGCTGTATGGATCACATACACTTCCATTTTTCTATCCAAACAGATACAGAC
>RPOG01005640.1:0-30283 GCA_008086565.1 Thalassoma bifasciatum
ACACTGCTCACTTCTTTATGCTTTGCTTGCTGAGCTACTAAATAAATAATAGCTACAGTATGCATCTTCATAGTTTAGCAGTGTTATTGACAAAACTATTGCACCGTATATTCAAGCACAGCCCTTAGCTCATCTCAAATGTGGCTGTAAAAGACTTCATGTGTGCACATGATAGTTTTCTTTATAACTTTTGCATGAAAGATACTCAGGGGGCTGCATATCTGGGGCATGCTGCATGTTGTTTATGGTTATGCAAAGTTAAATCAAAAGACCTGGTTGGGAAATGGAAATGACTGTGAGCTCAGTGAAATTTTAAAACCATGGGACATATTCTTCTGTGATTTTTTCCAACCCCCAAATCTTCCCAAAACCTTAAGCGAGCCTGAAGCCATCCACATTCATGATGCGAATCCTCCGAAATGAGTCAAAGTCAAAGCTAGGCTGTATAAATTTTACAGTCACTTTAGGCTCTCAAAGAGATATGATTCAACAAGAATCCTCAGAATTTGAGAAAATATGATCACAAATTCTGTGAGCGAAAGATTATTTTCAAAAATGGCGTTTTTCCTCAAAAGATATTGGATCATCTAAGATAAAGAAGAGGCAAATTGTTCTTTTGAGAGAGAGGAAATTGCACATATTTTGCTACTTCTCGAGAAAAAGTTGAGATAAATCAATAATATTTGATGGTTAAACTCTTTCACACCACAAACTTGTAGCTAAGAAGTCCACAGGGCTTAATTCAGATGTAGTTTTATTACTCTTCTGAGCACGAGTTTGCCATTAAATGTGAAGAAACATCTCTAACTAGTTTGGACACAGCTGCAAACGACAGCTTTCACTCTTGAAGTGTTCACAACTGTGTCCCTCAGGACTCAGTGTGAGACGTACGACCAAAGTGAGAGCTGTGTATCCAGATTAGCACTTTGTTTTTCTTTAGGGAACACAACTTTTAAGATGAGTGAGCAGTAAAGTTGTTGCTGGGATATTGACTAACAACAAAAGCTGAGTCACATAATTCATTTTATCATTGTCATCGATATCTCTTCGCTCGTCCCGGTTTATCCTCATCATTCACGCTACAGACTCTATACGATGATGAACATCAGCTATCGAGGATTAAATCTTATTGACTTTCTTTTATGTGACGTAGCGGGAATGCAGCTCTGTCTGTGGGGAAGAAAGAGCTTATAGATTTTAAAGGAAACTTCGGCTGGCTGCCTGATAGCTGCTGGCTGATGGCAGTGACTGATGCCCGGTGGCTGTGGAGGAGCCTGGGGTTTAGGTGGGAGGCGGTGAGACGTGAGGAGCCACCAGATGAGATGAGTTCTCTCAAGTTCTCTCCTCGTCTGCACGGCCATTTACTTTGAGGAGATAACTGAGCTGGGACAGAGAGAGAGAGAGGGGTAATAACAGTTGTTTTGTGCTAATGTATGTTTTGTTAAAGCCTCTGGAACTTTGTTTTGAATTGGTATTGATGCATATAATGGAAGTGTAGAAACTCTCATTACACAACCATTAAGTCAAAATTAACTTCTGTAATTACAACACCCATCAAAAAAAAGTGTTCAGACCATTAAAAATATATGGGCATGAGTTAGCACATTTTAAATTACATCTACCTGGCTCCACATAAAAACAGCAGTGCATGGGACAATCTGTGCAGAGCTGCACAAAAATGATGTTTCAGACACCAAATCAAACTAAGGCCCGATCCCAATTCTCCCCTTAGCCCCTCCCCTTTGTGTACCCCTTCCCCTCGTCCCTCTGTTTCGAGGGTGGAGGGAATAAAATAAAATACTTGCTGGCTTTGTCGTAGGCAGATATGACAACTGTTGCCATTTCCAGTGATGAAAGTCAAGGAAAAACCAACATTCCAGTCTTAAGAAGCTACATTAGCTTATGGAGCTTATTAATATAGCTTAGCTGTCTTATCAATAAGTCCAATCATTCATGAAATGCAGTATACTGTCGTGAAATCTGTTACTCTAAAACATATTTGCGCATACTTGATTAGACTATAAAACCAATGCAATTGGGTTTCATAAAGGTTCGAACAGTTGGTATATCTTACATTTTTGTTTTTGATACCCCTTAAATCTTATCCAGTTTTCCCTGTAACATTGATGTGGATTTACTCAACATTTTCTATTTTATGAGTAAACACAAAACATTTCAACTTGTGTTTTCAGTACATTGTATTTGATACTTTTGTTAAAATTTACTGAACTAAATCAATGGATTTTAGTCAAAGTCATAGTAATTAAAATCTATTCAATTACATCAAGTGTCACTTTGTTGCCTTAATTTTTTAAGTAGACATAGGTCAAACTTTTCTGAGTGAACTCATACATCTGTCACACCTACTCACGTCTGTGAGACCCACTCACACGTCTGTGACACCCACTGATAGGTTTGTGACACCTACTCATACGTCTGTCACACCCACTCACATGTCTGTGAGATATACTCACACGTCTGTGACACCTGCTCATATGTCTGTTACACCTGCTCATATGTCTGTGACACCTGCTCATATGTCTGTGACACCCGCTCATACGTCTGTGTCACCCACTCATACGTCTGTGACACCCACTCATATCTTGTGACACCTACTGATATGTCTGTGACACCTATTCATGCGTTTGTGACACCTACTCATATGTCTGTTACACCCACTCATATCTTGTGACACCCACTCATATGTCATGACACCCACTTATACATCTGTCACACCTACTCACATGTCTGTGACATATACTCACACGTCTGTGACACCTACTCACACGTCTGTGACACCTACTCACACGTCTGTGACACCTACTCATAGGTCTGTGACATCTACTCATATGTCTGTGACACCCATCATACGTCTGTCACACCCATCATACGTCTGTGACACGTACTCATAGGTCTGTGACCCATCATACGTCTGTCACACCCATCATACGTCTGTGACACCTACTCATAGGTCTGTGACCCATCATACGTCTGACACCCACTCACACGTCTGTGACATCTACTCATATGTCTGTGACATCTACTCACACGTCTGTGACACCCATCATACGTCTGTGACACCCATCATACGTCTGTGACACCCACTCACACGTCTGTGACACCTACTCATAGGTCTGTGACATATACTCACGTGTCTGTGACATCTGCTCACACGTATGTGACATATACTCAAAGGTCTGTGACATACTCAAACGTCTGTGACTCCCACTCCAACATCTGTTCAAAAAAACAAGTGGCAAGTATTTCCATGCTATTAAATGTCTTTCTTTTAACATTAAGCCATTTTGGTAGATCAACTTGATGCACTTGTGTAGGTTTAACTTCATATACTTGGGTTGATCGAAAAAAACATGAGTAGATGGAATTGAACTTAATTCCTTACCAAACCTTGCAACCATGAGTGAGTAGGGCACACAGTGGACATGAAACCCTGCTGTACATGGGTGAATCAGGCAGGTGTCACAAGCTGTCGTCGCTCTGTGGGGCTGACTGGCTGTCTACGCTCTGCAGTGTTGACCAACATCCCACGCTAGCATTTTGCCATAATGTACAGCCATTCACTGTAACTCTACATTCAGTGCATGATAGGCAGCTTTAGTGGGCAAATGAAAATACTATAAACACTAACAGGAATTTTCATCAAGATTTCTATCGAAGAAAATACCATTATTTGTTGATATCCTTGACATCCAGTCTTTGCAACTTGACCAGAGTCTATACCAGGTGAAAGGCAGCTTGTGTCACTTATGTAATATATCCATGTACAGCAGGGTCTCATGTCCACTGTGTGCCCTCCTCACTCATGGTAAAATGATAGCTGTTAAGTTGCTCTAAATTGAGTTGGATCCAAATCTAGTAAATAAGTTCAAGCAACTGAAATTAATGAAGTTGAAACTACATGAGTGTATCAAGTTGAACTGCCAAAATAGCTTAATGCTAAAAGAAAGACATTTAATTTGTATTTCTTCATGTTCATTCACTTCAAAGAGTTATTTTTTCCAGTGTATGGCTTTAACCAATCATGATCAAGTATTTAACACAGCTGGGTGCTTGAGCTCTTATCTCACCATGTGTCTTATCTCCGTGGTATCAGTCGGCTTTCATATGATTTCAGCATTATCACCTACTCATACAGACAGTCCAACCATTCGCCTCTCAAAAAAGGGAGCTCTGCTTTTGTCTCTTTTCTTGTTTTCGGCTGTGACGATGAAGATGGTGCAGCCTGTGTTCCAGGGAATGAGAGGTGATTTGGTTTTTGTTTTCAGGCGACTTGTTTTCTTGAAAATGCCTCTTTAATCTCAGTTTCTGCTCCTTGAACATAACCAGGTGTGTGCGAGTGAGGGATAACAGAATGAGACAGGGAAGAGAGAGAGGGGGAGGTGGGGGAGATAAGTGGAAAGGAAACAAAGAGGAAGAGAAACAAAAAAAGGAGGCAGAGAGAGGGAGAGGAAGATTATTTACCTCAGTGGGATAAACAGAGGCATATAAGATGGAACGAATTTGAATGACAAGCTAACTGATTTCTCCTAATTGGTTTTGACTGTCTCTCTTTGAACTACTGCCGCTCTGTTTCCAGGCAAAAAAGCTATCTCCCAAAATCTGCAGTGCTGCTTAATTCCTCAGACAAAAATCAAACCTTTCTACACACTGGATTAGTTGCAATTTAATAAGATTTGTTTCTACTCACCGGGGGCTTTTTTTTTTTTTTTCATCTGCCTGAAACCAAAGGAAAGCCAAACCTTACTTGAGGTTCTTCTGAGCTCCACCTTTCATATCTGAACACCCACTCACACCACCCACATATGTGCTCCCACCTGCACTCCCACATGGTTGCATAAGAGCAGCGAAAGAAATCACTCTGAATGTGTTTGAATATTCTTTAAACCGAGCAAAGATGACTACCAGGGGCTGAGAGAAAATATCATGTTTCTCTGATGCAAATTTGCATTTTAAGAGTTTTCTCTGAGCAAGTGAAGTATCTTGACATTAGGCTGATTCCTCTGCCTTTTTTTCATTTTTTTGCCAAGGCAGCGTCACTTGATCCGAGAAAGCTCAACAAGTGGAGCTGATTTGCATCAAAAACGAATGACATTATCTCACCTTGCAGTTTGCCACCTCCTTTTGCTTCACGGAGACTCAATCTGATTGTAAGGCACTGTGGTAGAAGAAGTGACTTGTTGAGGGGGATATGTGTTTTGGTACACCAAGTACTGTCTGTCAAGACCTCAGAGAAGATGAGCTCTTCACCTGAGTGGCAGTTGCTTTCTCTAAATATCATCCACAAACATCCCAGGAACAAGCTTCTCTTACCTTTCCCTTCTGCAGAGATTTTTATTGACAGCTTGGCGCGAGATTAGCTGACTCTTCGGAAAGGTTGAGAAGTCTCCTCCTGGGCGAAGAAAAGCAGGTGCAGCGTGCTCCACCTGAGGATGCTGACTTACCTCGGATAACTCATGCCTTGTGATGTTTTATCTGATGATTTCTTCTGGCAGGGCAACCCGAAGAGAGTCACTCAGTTTGGACTAAATGATGATGTTGGATTCGGTGACAGTTTTGTGGAAGTGGAGCAGCAGCCTTTAATTTGTCATCGTTTTCGCTCCTTATCACTTGATTGAGCTGTGATGGAATCAAATTTGATTGAGACTTAATTAATGAACCAGCCCGCTGCACAAGAAGTCGCACAGAGCAGGCGCTGAAACGGGGATGCTCTCAGGGAATCTGTCAAACACAGGGAAACCAATTCTTCTCTCTTGTTTAAAGCTAATTGTAGGGTGGTACCCGTTATATGGCAGCGGCGATAAAACAGATCCATAATTAACTCCTTGACATTCTGTGTCATGTTTTCTTCTAAGTATCCTCCCAAAAGTTGTATTTATCCCTGACATAAAGTCTGTCTCTGCCTGTCCCACTTCAAAACATTCAAAGCCATATGTTTTTTGACAACACCGCTCTGTCAAAAAGAAATGTCTCATCTGTTTTGTTCATCATTTTTCTTCACATTTCACGAATATTCAGCCTGACATATTTGGTATTTTAAAACGTGGGCTTTCCTCTGGAGTGAAAAACAGTTTTTGGCTGTAAGGTTTGTTTGTACTGGCTGCATGGTTCGACATAATGTTGATGAGATTTGTTTTAGCCAAGCTAGCAGCATGGCTGTAGTGGGAAGTTGGTTGATTGGCCTCTCACCCATCATGGTCGAACTGGAAAACCTCCACGACTATTGGATGGATTGTATTTGGTGCATTCAGACACAGGCTCTAGACAAACAACCTGAGCGTCTGACCGTTCCTTCACTGTCAAAAGTTGTTAGAAATGGTTGTTTTGAGTGTGGTAAGGTTTAGGGGAAGGTTGGCTATGAAATTCATAGCAGTGTTAAGATTTGAAGAGCTGCATCCAATGACAAAAGAGAGTGCCCAGGCAAATTGTCCAAAACTAGTTCATGAAACTTGGTGTTTTGTGTTGAAACTAAGCCTCAGAATAATGATCACCCTCTCATTGAGACAAGCCAAATAAACAGGACTGTCCTTTATTGGTTATAAGTTATTTTACATTATATCTGTTGTAGCATTAAACAATAACATTAACCCTGTGGTGCATAGTGGTGACGACAGTGGACACTTATTGGAAAGTTATTTATTATATAAATATTTTTGAAAATGTTATAGACAAAAATTTGAGGGCGAAAAAGCTTATAACCTATAAATTATTCAGTGTTAGAATGGATGTAAAATAGATTATTCATGAAATGACCTAAAGAAAAGAAGTCAAACAAAAAAAAAAAGTCATGTTTACATTAAGTTCACACTGTTTTATGTCGGATGCTCGGTTATAAATATTTTGAAAAAATGGAAAACTTTTTTTTCAAGGCCTAAGACGAATAAAAACACTCAAGGGAAAAATCCTGACACTGACTTTCATAATTCATGCATCAGAGGGTTAACTTTAACAATTAATAATAATAATAATGATGAAAATCTATGTGGGCAGTAAAGGCTGGGTGGGTTTAATCCATTTTGACCTGCTAAAAACACCCTTAAGAACCAAAGCATAAGTTCTCAATGTCTTAAAACCTGAAGGCTTTCTGGAAGTAAAACTCAGAGTTGTCACCGTTTAGTAAAAGCTCTGTTCACTGATAAAAAAAATTCTGGTAGATCTATTTAAGAAAATAAATGCAACTTTTTGCATAATTTATTTCTGTTGCTGGAGCAAGATTGCTTCTTTTCTTCCACTTTTTAAGAACAAATTTCTGAATTTTGTCAAGTGGATTAAGCAAAACAGGTTGCATGGTGGCGCAGTGGGTAGCGCTTCAGCCTCACAGCAAAAAGGTTGCTGGTTCGATTCCCCATTCGGGCATGGTGGGCCTTTCTTGCATGTTCTCCCCGTGCATGCGCGGGTTCTCTCCAGGTACTCCGACTTCCTCCCACAGACCAAAAACATGCCCACGTTAGGTTAATTAATTATTCTAAATTTACCCGTAGGTGTGAGTGTGTGTGTGAATGGTTGTTTGTCTCTATGTCAGCCCTGCGATTGACTGGAGACCCATCCAGGGTGTACCCCGCCTCTCCCAATGACAGCTGGGATAGGCTCCAGCCACCCGCGACCCTGAATTGCAGAATAGACGGTTACGAAAATGGATGGATGGATTAAGCAAAACTAAACTTTGTACAAATCACCTTTTTATCAATGGGATAAATGAACTTTGAGCAGCTTTATTGTATAATTTGCATAAAGCATGAGGGGTTGCCGGTCTACAATGCTGCACGAAGCCCATCTACACCGTGTAGCACAGACATAAGTCTCCTCTGTGTAGTGTAGGCAGCTACTTCACATCTTAGAGCACAGAAAGCTGGTCCACACCGCTTAGTGTAGGCAGTATAGGCAGCTTGTTGCACCGGTGTGGTTCATACATGTAAAGCAGACTCTCATGTCCACTGTGTGCCCTCCTCACCGATGGTAACAAGGTATGGTAAGGAATTATATTCAGTTTCTGGTACCAGAAAGACCAAATGAAACAGTAAAGATTTACATTACTTAAATTATACATGTAACGTAAACAAAAAAAGAAAAAAAAATCTCATTGTTTAGTATTTTGAACAATTATTTTTGACTTCACTACTAGATAAATTTGCTCAAAGACACGAACTTGAACCTTTATTGATGAGTCCAGGGATTTAATTCGTTCAATTTACTACTGGGATTTATTTTGTTCAGTTAATGCAGGTCTGTTTATCAACATGTGATGTAATTTCAGACACATGGTTTGATTAGTGGAAAAAAAAAAGTGTTTCAAAGAAAACTCCACTCTCACTTTTTCCTCACCACAAAACTCAATCCTGACTCTGACCCTCCTCAGTGAGAGTGAGTGAGAGCTCATTCATCATCGCCAACCCCCCCCCCCCCCCCCCCACACACACACACACACACACACACACATAAGGGGACTTCATCTTCCTTTCCACTGCCTGACTTGGCCTCACAGACCCCCGCAGCCTCATATAGGAGCGAGAGCATCATGGATGGACTCAGACATCTCTTTGTAATTGATGATGCTTCAGTAATTGCATATTTTTTGTCAATACTTACATAAGTGTGAAGCATTAATAAGCAGCACATCATGTTTTTAAAGGGAGCTTTAAGACAGGTGGGAATAAACAAGTGTTTACCATCCTCTTGGGGGATGAAGCCCGCATGTTATTAACATTACATGAAAGTGGTAAACACACCCCCCTCCACACACATACACACACATACACACACAAAGGCTGCAGCCCGTCTTTGGCGCATTCTGTAACAAATATGACACTTTGTTTTGACTGGAGCTCAAACGCTTCAGTCTAATTCAGAACATGTCAGGATGTATTGGAGAGACGCATCATTCCCCCAAGTTCCATCAACATTCAGTGGCTCCTGTCAAACGTATTCTCTGTGACAACTGTATGAAGTCATGAATAATACAGCACCCCCCCCCCTCGGCTTTATGAATATCATTTTAAAATGCTGGGATACAAATAGTGTGATGCATCGTTGGTGGAGTTTGATAGCGGCTGACACCGGCTGCAGGAATGTGATCTAATTATTCCATTCATTTTATCTCAGCAACCATTCAGTGGATGAGGAAAACCAGTATGAGCTCACTGGTTAGTGTGGATATGCTGAAGGAAATATCCAGCTATTTCACACATTAAAGAGCAAGATAATGAATAGTGAATGGGTGTTAGTGCAAATTAGAATCCCAGAATGAAACTCCCTTTACTGTGACAGGGGGTGATGTGAGCGGTTACTGCATCAGATTCTTATCTTGTCGCTGTTGAAAATAAGTGCAATGCTTTGAGGTTTTGACCAATGAGGATCAAGCATGGCGTAAAGCAGTTGTGTGCATATTTTTGTGTCTTTTAGGAGATGGATGCATGTAGAATTTGTTAGATTTGGATTTAAACTTGGTGAAGTGTTGTTGAAGATATCCGTCTTACATCTTTCTTGAGCTTTTTCTGAAATCCTACACAGAGTTTCTGTTTTTTTTTTTCATTCTTGAGCAGAGGAACATTTTCTAAAATGAGAAAACTGCTTGAATAAATGATAATTAACATCTAATCACGGCAACGATTTGCTAAAGTAGGTCTGGTCCATCCGCTCAGTGAGTTCAAACTCAGCATGAATGAGAATAAAAGCTGGTTTCATCTGTATTGTGAAACTAAAATAGCCTCCTAAATGCAAGATTAAAACATTTTAATCTTTGCAGATTTCCTCCTTTCATCCAAATGAACTCCAATACTAAATCTTCTGCCATCTTATTAGGACAAAAACTTCTTTAATTTTCAGGGTTCTGATTTCTGTTACTAATCATACAGCTCATGTAGTTTTTTGCTCCTTTTCTTTCACCATTTTAAATCTTGGTGTCCACTTTTCCTGTTTTCCCTCTGGTTTGATTTGACTTGAATCATGTATCTGTAGCAGTGGCAGAAAGACACCATGAAGCACATACAGCACACCTCTAGGCTCTCACGAGGAGGCCACAAAAGCACGTGTTTTGGCTCCTAAGAGGATGGTTCATCATGTTTTAACCAGTTAAATGAGCATATTAGTGTGGTTCAACAACCAGGTGGGAACTTGAGTATTTGTTTTGGCTACCAAGAAGCAGAAGAATCAGAATCACTCAATTGCCCCATCAAGGGAAATTAGTGTTGCAGTCGGAACACACAAAAGACAAGGTAGACAATGACAATAAGACCCAATTAAAAGTCTAAAATAAAGAAATAATACAACAACACGAAGTCCAATGAGAAACACAATAGGACACAATAACAAACACCAAACACGTACAAAAGCACTTACCATGTTCAGTCCAGAGCTCATTCCAAAACAAGATAGATAGATAGATGGATAGATAGATAGTACTTTTATTGATCCCATTAGGGAAATTGACATCTCCATCACATTCACAGCACTGTACACATACACAATAGACAATTTTAAAAAAGTCAACATCATTAAAAATACAAAAAATATGTAAAAAGAAATAGAGATAAACATAAATAAATAAAGATTTTTGATATATGATGTATTCAAGTGTGCTTCTGTGCCTGTGTACCTGAGAGGGATTCTGTATATTTGTATAGGAAGAGAACTATAACAAAAAAATAAAATAAATAAAATAAAACAATAATAATAATAATAATAGTAATGTAATAGTTTAATAGTATAGGACAGCATAACCCTAATAATAACAATAGTATAGCTAAAATATTGCAATAATGATAGTATAATGTTAGCAGTAGTATAACAATATACTAATATCAGCAGTAATAAAAAAATAATAATAACTACAACAATAACGGAAGCAGTACTAATGGGAATAATAATAATAACAATGTTTCAAGATTCAAGATTCTTTTTATTGTCATTATGCAAGCATAACAAAATTTTTGTCGGACTCCCGGCTATATTAGTGAAAATAGAAAATATAGAATAAAAATACTTCATCATATCATATCAAATCATATCATCATATACATTCTCTTATTTGCATAGCAAATGTAATGGAGAAATAACTGGAGAGTAACATACAAGTAAATGCAGAAAAGTGCAAAGTGTGAAAGTGCAAGTAGGGCAACAATAATAATAGTGCAAAAGAAACATGAGCAACCAGAAAAGCGTATTGCTATTAAGTAAATGAATTGTAAAATATTTTAGTCCACCTCCAAGGAGCCCTAAAATGATGACCAGAGGGCAAAAGCTCAAACTTGTTTTTAAGCGGATGATTACAGCAATCTAAAATGACATAAGCCTTCATCAAGACTTGTATATTATAGATAGACATCAGCCCCGCCTGCTGAGTTCCAGAGATTTTTCCAGCTGTTTTAACTAGAGTACCAAGACGATTCCTATTGGACACGTTCAGGTTTCCAAACAAAGCAACAAGCAGTTTAGCTCAAGTTTGTTTCCAGGTAGGGGACTTAAGGGAACATTTTGGCTCCTATGATGGAACAAGGTTTTGACTCCTAGAGAGCAGCTTGTAATGTTTAAAGCATCCAAAGTGGGCATATTAGTGTGGTTCAACAACCAGGAGGGCACCTTAGTGTTTGCTTTGGCTCCCAGGAGGGCACTTTGGCACTGATTTTGTCTTCAAAGAACGCACTTGAGTGCACAATTTTTCAACAACAGGGCCTCTCCCTTCTTATTCCACATCTGCACAGCTGAGCCCAGAGTCAGCCTCTGGTTGGACACTTTTAATGCTCACCTCTATTATTTAAATGGCACCTTCATGTCTGCACTGTCTGCTTTTTGGGAAGTTTGCAGCCCTAATCACCTGCATAGCACTATCTCTAGACCGAGAAGTGTGTTCAGTGGGAGACTGCTGTCACAACCCTGTTCTAGTCGGACACTTTTAATGTTCACCTCTATTATTTAAATGGCACCTTAAGTTTGCAATATCTGTCTTCCACAACTCTAGAACTGATTTTTTTCTTTCTGTTTTCATTTATAGGTTCGTATTTAATTTGACGTATAATTTTATATTTTATATTTCACAACTTATCCATGCACAGGTTAAGTATACCCCCTTTAAAAGTTTATTTTCTTTTTCTTAATTGATATATGGGCGTGTGGGAGGGGGGTTTTGGCTGCAGGTGATTTGTAATTTTGTAATAATGTTGCATGCTATGTCTTGTATGTCTTTGTAACCTGCGACTGGATACTGTGAATTTCCCTCGGGATAAATAAAGTATCTATCTATCGATCTATCTATCTGTCTGTGCACACTACTGAACTGTTGTGTCTCATCATTCTTCACCTCAGAAGCTCCTGGTTGTTTAACTAGTTTATTTTTTGCAGTGTCAGGTGCACCAAATATCGTTGTTCGGAGATTAATTGCAAGAATAACAGGCAGAGCTTACCCCTCAAACTTTAATCCACCTGTACTGATAAAATACATTTTCTTTGTGAATTTATTGGATTGGATTTGTAACCTTGTGTTTTTTTATTCATGCATCAAAAAAAGCATCTTCATATGTTACAAACCCACTCCTCAGACCTCTACATGACACTAACCCCCCCCTCTCTACCTCCCTCCTTGCAGGAGTTCCTCATTTGGCTCTCTCAGCAGGCAGGAGGGATTGCCTTCAAGCCGGTGACACCTGCTCCAGCGACGACACCTGCAGCCCGCGACTGCGTACCCTCAGGCAGTGTGTGGCAGGGGACGGCAGCGTGAAGCTGGGGCCCGGGGCACGAAACCAGTGTGAGAACGCCATGACGGCGCTGCTGTCCACTCCTCTGCACGGCTGCCAATGTAAACGAGGCATGAAGAAGGAGAAGAACTGCTTGAGCATCTACTGGAGTCTGCATCAGTCTGTGCTGCACGGTAAGACACACACTGATGGTTCTGGTCTCAGAAGAGCAGGTACACACACACACACACGCGCACACACACACACGCAGTACTGGGATTATCTGTGTGCCGCCCATTACACATGAATTATTCTTCCACCTCTGCAGAGCTTAACAGCAAATTCTGAGCTAAAGAGAAAAGATTATCATGTAAAAATAGTCCAAACTGAGGCTGTAATGCTTTTTGTTCTACCCACACTCATTGTGTTTTATCACTTTTAGGCCTATTACAAATGAGTCACTCCAATATTGTCCTCTTTTTTTTTTCTTTTTTTTTGCAAATAGGTGCATTCACACTGATACAGAGACGTCAATTGTGCTATTCTACATTCAAAAATCACCTTAAAAGACGGGTTTGGAGGGAAAGATTGAGAAAATTCTGAAAAATCAGAGAACAAAGTGCAATAAATAAAAGAAAGAGACAGTAATTTTCTTTTAAATGAAAATTAACTGAGAAGCAGTCTTTTGTGAATTGGAGGCTAACTTTAAATATTTCCAGAGTGAGCATGTGTCAACGCAATGCACTTAAATTCAAACACCAGATTTTCCTGAGATTTTCCTGCAAGCCCGTGAAAATTTGTGAGATATGCACCAAATTTTCACCCCTAAACAAACAGGTTGGAGTGGTGAAAGCATGTTGTATACCAGGGGTGGAGTGGGACAAAAGAGAGGCTCGCCACATTTGCAAATACACACATTTTTGGTCTTTCTGGTCTCTTGATTGTGCATACCAACTGCACCTCTTTAAAAGCACGTACTTTATGAAAAGCAATGAGTTTACAGGAACTAGTGAGAGTGTATGGGGCTAATTTTAAAGTTGCATACACTACAAATAACATTTCTCCACTTTTGACCCTAAAATATAATTTATTTTTTTTGGATTAAAAAAAAATATGTGACATATTTTTGTCTATAAAATATATAAATATTGAAAATTTTATCTAAATGTAAAATGTTCAATCTAAATGTTGAATGTTATATAATAAATGTACTGATTCTAAATATTGAACTGTTTGTTAACATTTAGTTATCACCCTAAATCTTGAGCAAAGATTTCTAAATATTTGCTGAGATTTCTAAATATAAAGTCAAGGTTTCTAAAGTTGAGGTACAATTTGTAAATATTTAGCTTGTATGCAAATTCACACTTCTGCACGCCGGGAATACCAAAGTAAAAGTCTGAGGAAATGATCCAGCCAAGCGTAATTTTAAGAATGTTGAACACAGTCGGATAAATCAGCTATTAGAAAAGAAACATACCGATGATGTTGAAGATCCTTTGGCCAACATCGAAGAAGTAGAGCTTAAAAAACCCTGAATTGCCAAAATGGCCCTTCCAATATTCTCTGCAAATTTATTTGACATTCTAAAAATCTCAAAAAAATTGGCCAGATCGCTTCCTCAAACTTTTGTTGTGGTAATTCCAGCAGGCAGGAATTGAATTGTGAATTGTGAATTTGCATATTAGCTAAATATTAAAAAATCATACCTCAAGATTTAGAAATCTCAGCTAAATGTTAAGTTAATTTTTAAAATTGTAGCTAAATGTTTAGAACCAGGGCATTTTTTATAGTATTTATATATAAGATTAAACATTTAGATACAACATTTAACATTTATATGTAATATTCAACAAATATATTTCACTGATGTTTCTCTAAATCTGCATAAAAAGTGATGTTTTATTCTTGCTTTTTGTTTTATATCATGAATTTATAGTAGTATGCAAGAACTGAAAACTTAAAAGGAATAATGACATGTATGAGGTGAGAGAAAAAGAAATAAAAATTTAATATCACCTGTGTGAACAACACTTACTTAGCCACAGGATGTTACCCAAAAATATTTTGTTGTTATTTCATAGTTTTATAAGATTTATAACGGAGCTGGTTACACACTTTGTGGAGTATTCCTTTACTCAAACCAGGACAGGTTCCCAAATTACCAACCTGTACTGTTCAACTTTTTGGTTCTCCTCTGTTGAGGTGCTGGGCATACTGATGCAGCTCCAGAGGGCGGAGCGAGATACACCGTAGTCTGCTGATTGGTCTAAAGAATCACAACACATAACCCTGCCATGTTTAAATCTTCGGTTAACTTCTTTTTTTTTTTTTTTTTTTTAACTTTTTTTAATTGGATTTTTTGTCAAACAGTCAGAACAAAGACAAACATACATTGACATACAATCCAACAAACAAACACCCATATCCCTCCCCAGGCACATATTCACTCCCAGAAAAAAAAGACAAAACACAAAATGAGAATGTAGGGTTGACTATGAAAAAGACAAATAAATAAAATTAACACACTGCAGGTTAACCATCTTGGATTCTTAATCTGGGTTAAAGTGACATTCTGTAGATTTAACGTAAAACAAAAAAGGATTCCACATTTTTTCAAAGGTCCTCTCAGATCCAGACAGGGTCAGTCTAATTTTCTCCAGTTCAAGAAAATGAAGCACCTCTTTAATCCATGCAGTTGAACTGGGTGGGGTTGAAGATTTCCACCTTAGTAGAATGAGTCTCCTAGCCAGTAAAGTTGCGAATGCAACCAAGTCCTTCTTAATTGAAGAGAGACAAAGTTCAGGAGGAAGTACACCAAAAACAGCAGTGAGGGCATTAGAAGGGATATTTGCTCCTGTGATCCTGGATAGAACAGTGAATCTTCGGTTAACTTCTTGAAGGTAACTTTCTTTTCATTTGGGAAATAGCATCAGGAAGCGACGTTCCATGTACCACTTTTTCCTCTTTGCTGGATTTATCAGCAGGGTACATTGTGTCTCGCTGCTATGCCATCACACTATTACACAGCTATGGGCATCCAGCTTAAACGCCGCCTACCAAAAAGGGCACGGTTGGCTGTGGGAAACGCAAAAAGGATCAGGCTTTACCGATATGACACATCCTGAACTGTACTGATCCATACTGGACTGTTTACTGTAAACAGGGCGTTAGTGACAGCTGAAAACAGTCCAGCTTACAGCAGGTCCTACATAATTCAGAGCCACTGACAAGACCAATGTCACCACTGCCACTGCCACCAGCAATGGGAGCTAATGAAGGCCCTGTTGTGGTAAATATGTGTATTTTAGCACAATTGGCAGCTTTTGCTTGGAGGGAATTTTATTTTTCCTCTTTCAGTTTCTATGCGCCTTCTTTGCATTTCTTCTCCATCTCTGACGATTCTTACAGATAATGAAACTTTGACCACACTCAAAATAACCAAATGGCTGCAGATGAATGTGTTTCAGGGGCTGGTAAGATAAGATAAGATAAGATAAGATAGCACTTTATTGATCCCTTCAGGGAAATTCAGATGTTACAGCAGCCAGAATACGAACAAGAGCCAGAGTAAGTATAAGAAAAATCAGGAGAAGCCTTAGAATTAACAACAAATTAAGTTAAATCAAGTGTTAAAAAGTAAAAAAAAATTAAGATTTATATCAAGTGTTATGTAATTATATAATTAAGCTTTAAAGAGAGTATTGCAGGTTAAAGACAGGAATTTGAAATCAGTGAACCACAGTCTCCTGTAGACGTTTTACTTCGTTAATTATTTTACTTCCACGTTAAAAACCAGCATTGGGCTGTTACGTCACCAAGGGGAGCAACTGGTGAAAATGCGTATAACCAGGAACAAAGGCTGTTTTCCAAACCACCTACTACATACTACATACTACAGTAGTACTACTTTCACGTGTAGTATGTAGTCTGACTGTTTTGTTGGACCTGTTTAGTCGTACCCTTCTCTGGATTTCTGTTTCAGGAAGTGGAGCTGATGGGTTTTTTTTTCTAATGTTTAACTTTATCATAAATAAACCATGAGTACATTTGGCATTTCAGTCATTAATTCACCACATCAATCAGTGGTGAAGTTACAGGAGCAATAAAAGTAGATAAGTTAAATTAGATGTCAATGAGATACAAAGGAAAATAAATAAATGAAATTAAGCATGTGAAGGAAGTTGTAATTTTTTTTGAAAATTTTTATGGTTTTTTCATTATTTTAGTGGTTCAAGGAACATTTTTAATTCATATAGAAAAACAACAAATTCAGGGAGAGATAAAAGTCCCGATTTTATCACATTTGTAAAGGTATAAAATACAGCAAAATGGCCATATTTGATTTTTTTATCTTGCACCAAAAGTTATCGTGTATTGAAAATAAATCTGAAACCAACTGACTTTTTATTTTTACAGCTGGTGTAAAAACTGTGTCCTCATTACCCACGTAGGCTGTTAGTGTAAAATAAAAAGTGATGAATGATTTAGGGGCTTTTATGAATTTGGTAAAAGTAAACAGCTCGTTCATGATGAAGTGAGCAGATTTACCGCTGTTTCTTTCCTGTCACTTCACTTTTATCTCTGGGACCGTTTCACATTTTTGTTGTTGTGTTGTAGCTAAGCAGATTTATTCCAGTAGGTGTCAGTAATTCACCTCAACCTGAGCGCCCCCAAATTCACAAACGGCATAAGCGCCGTGCATTGTGGGAAACAGTACGCCAGGTAGACTGGTCCGTTGCATACTGAGAAATTTTCTCCGATCAGTAGGTCATCCGGGAACTTGTAGTATACTACACATCTCGCAATTTTTCGCATACTGCCTACTACATACTGAATTTCAGCCGAAGTAGTAGGCATCGCTAGTGTAGTAGGCGGTTTGGAAAACAGCCAGTGTTATGATCTCTGGACCTGTTGAATGTTCTCTGTTTGTCCTCCAGACATGGGGACACACAAACATGTCATAACACCTGATTGACCTGATACACTGATTGATAGGTGCTAAAATGTGAATGAGAAATTAAAAAATGTGCATGTCAAAAATGAAATAACTCTTTTGTTTGAACAAAATATATCACCTTCGACCAAAATGAGAGGAATGTCTTTATTTTATTGCAAAAAACGCATTTATTTTAATTGGGGTCACTTCTGACCCACTTGTGGAAGAGTGAGGTAGTGATACAAAAACTGAAATTTCTTAAAATATCTGAAAAAAAGAATTAAAATGCAAAAGGCCTCATGTCACAAACATGTTTTATAAGGAGTACCTTGAATATGAAAAAATTACAACTCTTTGTTTCAAAGATTTTGAAGAATAACAACCCAGTTTATTGAAAACCCCATTGTTTCAATTGGGGTCATTTTTGATCCCACGTGTGGAAGAATGGGGTAGTGATACAAAAACTGCAATTTCTAAAACTTAATAAAAAATCAAATAAAAATGCAAGTGGCCTTATGTCACAAACATGTTTTATGAGGAATACCTGGAATATAGAAAAATTACAACTCTTCGTTTAAAAGATTTTGAAGAATATCGACCTGCAGGGTCATTTTTGACCCCACATGTGCATCTAAGGGTTAAGAAATGTACAGGTGTTAAAAATTGGATATTAGGATATATAAAAATGTAATAAAATAAAAATGAATATATATTCCAGTGTTAAAAATAGTTACAGCTGTTTTGAATAGACACTTGGTTAAACAGTGATTCAGCAGTAGTGGTCAGGAACCAACTTTTGCGCTGACTCAGCCCAGTGTCAGTTGAGCTGCTGATCTACTACATAGACCAGTCAAACTGATGTATCAATATATATGAAAATGGCAGGACTGATGGCCAAAATAGCAGTCGGCCCACTGGGGAAATGCCTGGTTAACCAGATGGCCAGTCCAACCCTTTTGTACACTACTGTCCTTCCACCCAAGCCCCCTCCATCCACCCATGATCCCTTTGTCCCTCAGGATGTGTGTGAACAAGAAACTGTAGAGACTGTGTGTTTGCAGGGCTCCTTTAAGTTTCTCGAAGTTTTCATGAGTAGATGTGTGAAAGAGGCTCTAGCTGTCAATGTCAACGCCGGGTTGGTTCGAGTCACGAAATGAAATGTTTGTCCTGCAGTCTGTCTTAATGTGTCATTACATTCTGAATACAGTCATTTAAATGTCTTTAAAACATAAGTGAGTTACCCAAGCATCTGAAAACTTCACGCCCTGACATGTTTTGACTTCCAAATCTTTAAATTATGCTCTATGGGTCTCTGTCAAAGCACTTTTTAGTGTTTGGTATGTTTTGACACGATTATGAGACCATTTACTTTGATTGCTGCATTTATTCACTCAAGCAAGCTGCAGTTTGGGCAGAGACGACACAGCCTCTTCACAGCTCTCTCAGTCACCTCATGCTGCTGGGAGAAAACACGGAGCAAAGTGCTGATTGTCAAACTGGTTGTGTAACTAAAAAGGCAGCTAATTGGTTTTTAACCTCGTGTGACTTCCTTTTGTTTCAGTGGAGCAGAGTAGTTAAGGCTTGATTACCGAGTGGAGGCTGCCCAGGGGCTTCAAACAACACCAATACCCCAACAACAGATCAGCTGCTTCTCATAATGAGATGGATCAAAGTGATTCAAGACACAATAAAATACAAAACAGAGCTGGAGAAGGTTCCTGGTTCAAATCCCTGGCTGGAGTTTATGTTCTCTCTGGGTATTTCCCACAGACCAGAAACATGCTTGATAGGTTGATCAGTCACTCCAAGCTGCCTGTAGGTTTAAATATGCGCACGACTGGTTGTTTGTCTCTACATGTTAGCTCTGCTGCCTGTCCAGAGTGCACCCTCCCTCTTAAATGCACTCCAGGCCCCCCAAGAAAGTAGCAATAGGCTGTTCCACAAGTCGCTAAATGACATTATCGTATAAGGTGCATAATTGGACATTTGCACATCATCGTCAAGGACATTCTAGGAAAGAGGACTAACATCATGGGAGGGACAGAAAGTTAGTGGGAATATGTTCACACATGCTCAGTTCACCTGCATGCAGTGTCTGCTGTGGCTTCAGATGGGAGGGTTTGTCCGCCTGTGAGTGGTTTAGAATGAGGGCGGGGCCCACAGAAGCACCAACTGCTTTTTGAGAAGATCACCTGCTAGCACAAAAATTCCAACTTTGATGTGAAATTTCTCAACTTTTGATTTAAATTTCCCCATAAAAATGTTTATTTTTGAGAAAGTCTTAGCATGATAAATGTGCATGAAAACATTCATACAGAGCGGAGTATATAAAAAAAAAATCACTAATTTTGGCGGCCTCTAGTGGCCACACCTATAGAGATTATAACAATCCTTTGATAACTTTTTATCATCAGTGTTTCTTAAATGCACATGAGAAATTTGAAGATGATCTGAAAAAAAAAAATCTGGGACCAGTTTGTTCAAACATGTACCCTTTAAATCATCAAAATCTCACATTTAGGAAAAATTCCCAACCATTCTGTTTGGAATTCTGTATGAGCTTAAGAGAGTTTTTTGTAGGTGTAGTCATGATAGTTATGCACAAAAATTTTCAGACTTGTAGCATTAAGTAGCTAGTGGGCCTGCAGTTTTTAGTCTATGCTTAATGCTAGCTAGCATGCTATCAATTTAAAAGCACCAGGATTTCAAAAAAAAAAAAAAAGCATTCTTTTTGGAGGGATAGGACATAGTTCGGTCGCATTTATCCCGAGTGAAAGGAATGAAATTTGGGGTTAAAGGGGCAAAAGAAA
Organism: Thalassoma bifasciatum; assembly: GCA_008086565.1. NCBI lineage: Eukaryota > Metazoa > Chordata > Actinopteri > Labriformes > Labridae > Thalassoma > Thalassoma bifasciatum. The sequence continues at coordinate 20,433 of RPOG01005640.1, forward strand.
TGATGTATAATACTAATCCTTAAGGTTTAAAGAGGGCCTTTGCTAACCCTGTGGTTGTCGTTTGGGCCCTAATCACAGGGCTGGTTCACACTTTATTCATGGAAGAGAGGGACAAGGTTAGAAAAAGCTCACTTAGAATTAAAGAGACACGCCAAAAACAAACATTTCAATAAAGGCTGGTGTAATGGAAAAGTACAAAAGTTCTCCTTGGGTCCGACAGGGAGAAGTGTGGACTTTTTCCCTGGATTCAGAACAAGCAGGTTGCACAGCGTGTGGTAATTAAAGGTTGGATTTATAACGTTGCACCACCAGCAGATTTTTTGCCTCAAGGTCTCTAAAAAGGTCAATGCATCCACTCATACATGGAGTGTTTCTATCAAACCCTTTAATTTCTAACTTTACTGATGCACACTGCTGCTTCAGGGCATTAAAAAGACAATCCTGCTCTTAAAAAAAAACAAGACAGAATACTTTTAGTTGTCATACCAACAGGACTAATCTCTGTCTTCTGTGTAGGACTCAGCCTGGTGGAGAATTACCCGTATGAGCCGGAGGAAAGGGGCTCTGACTACGTTCGTCTGGCCTCCATTGCTGCAGGTGAGTGGGCGAGCTGCCACAGCTACGAGTGTTTCTGCATTTACTCCAATAAGAGCGACGGGGAGAACGAGCTCTTTACATAATAAAAAGCATTTATTTTTCAGAGGAAATAAACAGGGCCAAAAGAAGGAGCAAATAGAGCTGTTATTGGAAGTTACGTGGAAGGAGGAGACTGCTGGATGTGCAGGTGTGTGTGCAGGTGTGTGTGTGTGTGCAGTGTTTGATGAGTAACAACCCACACTTTGCTTCTGTCTTGCCTCTGAGCCTGTGGGCAAGCCGCAGGGCTGGTATGTGCTGCTGTTAGCCCCCGAGGCACAGATTAATTACCTATTTACTCTAATGCAGCAGGAAGCCACAAAACCAAGGGGTTAGAAAGACAAAGACTGTGAAGTACAGAAAAAAACAGAGAGAAAAGGCATTGCAAGGGGCAAGAAGGAGCAGAAAGAAGTGGAAGATAGACAGATCTGGTTTGTTTACTCAAACTGCACGGCTCTTTTTTTTTTTCTCTCTCGATGGAGGTTTTGGAAAGAGAGATGCTGCACACAAATGAGGAGTTACTTTTTTTTTCTTCCCTTCACTAGAGAGGACAGAAAGTCAAGTGTTTTGTTTTCTCCGACAGCAATTATGCTCTGGATGAGTGAAGCCGGGACGGAGAGACTGCAAAACTTAAATAATGACTTAAATGAAGTGATTAGTATGGGAGGCAGTCAAGGATTTCATGCAGCATAACGATGGATGTTCAAAACACACAAAAAAGTTTAGAGAAGTGGATAATGACAGCTTAACATGGGGACGCGGCTCGATTTAGGCTCAGATAGGACACAAATATGAGGGAGAAGGGCTTCAACAAAAGATTATGTAGAACAAATTAGTTTGTAAAAAATGTAACACTTTTGAAAACGCAACAAAATTTAAGAACCAGTCATTCAAAGAGGATACTTGTGGACAGTGGTGCCTTGGCTTATGAATTAAATCCACTCAAAAAACCTGTATGTCTAATCAGTTTCCCCCATTGAAATGAATTGAGACGTAATAAATCAGTTCCAGACCCCCCAAAACACTTGTATTTTTTGTTAAATGTTTTTAAAGATGAAACTTGACGTTTACAAAGACAACGCAACCTGCCACTGTCTTTGTATATGTCAAGTTGCTATAACAAAGACATCCCCAAACAATGTCAACTTTGCATTATAGGTGACATAATTCACTGAATGACACCTAACGACAACTTTCATAAACATGCATGAAGCCTCCTTCAACTTAATGACAGACGTCATGCCATGTTTACGACAGCGTCATGTTAGTCTTACAAATGCAACTTCAACTAAAGTGTTACCCAAATGTTTCTATGTGGAATGAAACGTCCAAACATATAATTTATATATAAGTGAAGAAAATTAACATTTCAATTTAGATTTGTTATGAAATGAACCATAAAATATTCAATCCTGAATTTTGCTGGGTCACACTTTCCTCTGCCTGTTAGGTATGTTTCACAGAGTGTCCACAATGGCTGCTGCTACGTGTCTTGAATAAATGATCGAGCGTCGGCTTTTGTTGGTCTAAGTTTAAATAGTGACTGAGATCAGTCTTGTCATGCCAGTGTAAAACACAGAGCTGCAGCTGCTCAGGAGGGAATAAGTGGAAACTGACTGTGACACACTTTCTCAAAATAGGACAAGCTCTGATGTTTTTTTTATTCGTCAGGGGATTCAAGGTGTCCATGTGGTGTTAAAGTTGCAGGAGGTAGTTTTGCATGTTGGCAGGTCTTAATGGCAATGAGACGTTGTTGTCAAATACAGATGGTATGATTTGAAACACCAAGTAATACGAGATGACATCAACAAATTGCTGCAGCTTTCATTATACCGCAGGGACGGGGAAGAGGATGATGAAGCCAGGAGTGAGGCAAGTTCAAGAGACGCTTTGCATGATAGCATCAGAGGTAAAGTCAGGTTATGTTCAGAATCCAAAAGAAACACACACACTGAACACACACACAGGTATCACTCCAGAGATTAGTGGGTAGCTTCTTTTTATGTAACAAACTCATGCAGAAACCATGAGAAAACCACTTAAAATTCAGATTTATTGGCTATTCCCTAACAAAAAGCTTGATCATATGTTTTTGTGACCTCATACATAAACCGCTTGTTAAAACGCCACCGCTCAATTTAGGCTGCATTGAATTACAGCAGCAGCAGACCTGCACTGTACAGCCCCCTCGTAAATTTCACTCCAGCGACTCCACGGGAGGTCAAAGTTGACATCCATGCCATGCATCTGGAAAAGCCGACTGCCAAAACAGCAAAGACATGATTAATGGCTGTTTTTCCACCCTTACAGCATCTCTCCCTCAAACAGAGTAATGACCCTTTTCAAAGAGCCAAGCTGGAGCCACAGCTCATCATAGTCTTAAGACAATTTAAACAACAGAGGAGTTCACCTTCTCCTAATTTATCAATTTACTTCAGTCAAGTCAGTGATATTAAGGAAATGCTTGACTCATTAGTCACTCTGCTCCAATAAAGGAGGTGAGCCAATCTACATTCATTAGTTTTCTTTTTCTTGAGGTCAAACTTTGGAGAAATTTTCCACTTTGTGCTGACATTCTTGTGAGACTGAAATTAGAGCAGGAGCTTAACCTGACTCTGAGCTCCAGTCTCTACCAGCTGTTAAAGAGATGGCCAATATTTCTGGCTGGCTGATGTTAAAAGTTGCTTGAATAACTTAATTTTAGAGTTTAACTTTAGAGAAAACACCCCCAACTGGATCTTATCTGCATCTAAATGCAGATAATTTTTATCAAAACACATAAAAAGATTAAAAATTGAGCTGCTGCTGTGTCCTAAATTTCTAATCCCCACAACCACACTTCAAAAAATTAAATCTAGGCAAGTCATTATGTAATTTTTCTTGACTTGAGCCACATTCACCAGACCGGGTCATAAAAAATGTCTTATTTCAAGTTCTTTAAAGACTAAATGGGGTCTGAATTGCTTGTAACAGGTCAAAAAAATCTTCCAATGACATAAGAAAGATTTCTTAACACAAGAAACCTTTTTCTTGTCCCATTGGCAGATTTTTTTATACTTGTTACAAGCAATTCAGACCCCATTTAGTCTTTAAAGGTGGAGTATGCAGAAATATTGATAGATTTCGTTTCTCTCTTTACAAACGCCATCCAAACTTATCTCCTCCTCTGTGGCTCAGAGACAGCAGCTGTGCATGCTCACTGCCTCTGACTTAGGCTAAAAGCATGGGTAACAGTTGTAGCTTCGTAAACACCCCTTTTGGCTTTACTTTGTTTTGCTTTAATTGCGAAGTTTCTTTTCCTTTGATTCAATGCAAAATTGCAAATTTTGACTCTCTGTTCGCTAGGGTTATTCTTTTACATTTTTCAAAATAAACATTTTCATTCATTCATTTGTACAGGGACTGACCATTTCTTTGAGTCATACCTGACAACGTTCAAGCACAATGAGCTTCTGGCTAACATTGATAGTAACAGGTTTCCATAGGACCTTGACCTGGAAAGATACTCTCTTAGAGAGTCACAATTCAACCCACACTAATCTGTCCTGTCGGGGCTTCTGTTCCATTAGCACTGGTACCCAACCAGATATGGCTTCCCAAAGTGCCCCCAGGGAACTGCATGGTCTTGGAATAAGACACTGACACCATTGGAGTGTGTTATGCTTCATAAGCTACCCCTTGCTGATGCGCCAAAGGCAGCCAAGGCATGGCCCACCCGCCCAGATGCTAAGCCAAGGCCAAAAGGGGGAGGGCTGCTCTAATGGCTTGTCACGAAGCCATCTGTTTGGGAAATGGGACGCCCCACTGGCTGGTGATGAGGACTCTTGCCCTCGTGGTCTTGGCGACTGGGTAGTGATGCCCTGCAAACCTCTTAGCTGATATTACCATGGATTGGCTGCAGAGGGTGGTTCCTGAGGTGACTAGACCCCTGCTACCCAAAGCTGGTGGTCAAGTATCTGTTTTCTGAGCTAAGTTAGACAGGCAGTAGAGTCGTGCTTTTTACAGTCCTAATAATGACATGTGAGGAAGAATTTAGTCCCTTTTTTTTTAGTTAGATCGGTGGTAAGCTGTTTGTCTTTGCTTGAAGGCAACAGGTTGGTCACATTTGGAAAAATCCCATAGAGAAACTTTCTAAACTGACTACAAGGATAAACTTTCAGAAACTGACATTTCACTATTTCACTGTTTAGTTTTTTTGGAGCCGTAACAACAGAGTGAGTCAGTGTCCAAACACTAAAAGAGCAGTCCATTGATTTAGAATTCAGATATGGAACTATAAATATTACAAAACCAGGGGCATGGCTGTGAAACAAGCAAGCGAATGAGTGCATTCATCTTCTGGTGGCTCCGCCGAGCAGCAGCTCTGTGCTGTCGTTTTCCCGGGCAGTCTGAGGTTTAAATGTATGTACGGCATGAATGTGAAGTGGGTTGTTCCTGGATCGGCGTGTGCATACTCAGCAGGTCTCCAATGAATAAGTAATGGCTTAAAGAAACACAATGACAACTCAAAACAACGTATGTGCATATTTCCCTCGCATGTGGCCTGTGGATGCAATTTGTCATCCTTCCCTGCAGCTCCTTCAGGTCCTCCAGCCCCCCCACTGCCCCCCCCCCTCCGCTTCTTAGCAGTTAAGTTGGGAATAACCCATGCTTTGTGATGGGTTGTTAGCTTGCTCTCCAAGGCCATTCATATTTTATGTGACAGCTTGGTGAGAGCTGGACTCACCAGGAGACACAACTACAGGCAGTTTACAAACTAATGAGGAGAGCTATCTGCCAGAGGAGCTGAGCGTCATCATGCCTGTATTGACTGGGAGGTCGCTTGGGGAAAAAAAAACACTCTCGCATGATGATGAATTGGGAAATAATGTGACCAAAACAAAAGGTGGTTTGGAAAAGGGGCCACCACAGAGGTGTCTCATTACCGCTGAAGTCAGAGGAAGCATGGGCTCCAAGGGAGGCAGGGGATGCACAAAGTTCAGAGAGAAGGGATGCACAACGGAGGGGAGGAGGAGACAGATGGAATGGGGGGGGTGGGGGTTGGGGGGGTGATGGCAGCCTTGAGAGTGGCAGAGGCACAGCAAGGGAAGAAGACAGCCAGGGCAGGGGGGAGTCAGGTGAGTGAAGGATAGGCCCAGATGTAAGGAGGCGGTGTTTGAAAGATGGATGGATGGATGAAGAGGAAGGAGCAGTAATTACAGACCTTGTAGTTCGGTTGGAGAGATGCTGGAGCCACTTTTTCAGCACTGCCACTCTGCATTAACCCAGCAGAATGAAATATTCAGCCATTAGACCTCTGCTGAAACACATCCAGTGCCTGAGCTCATGCAACATTAAAACACCATTCATGTTGTATTTATTACAAAGGAGCCTATTACATATAATCATCTTTTTGGTTTGGTTTGTACTTCAAGACACACACAGGCACTGTTTTTATTTGTAAATGCAACACGGCCTCTGAGTGTAGAGGTGAGAGTGGCAAGTCAATACTGACTCCAATTAGGCCTTGAAATCATTGGTAAACATTGCCTGGGATTTGATTTTCTCAGACCGCACAGAGGGATGAAATGCTTTCTGCCTCCCCGTTTGTGTTTTATTCTCTTTTAGAGTCAGAAGTAACGACCGTGAACCGCTGCCTGGATGCTGCAAAGGCGTGTAACATCGATGAGACGTGTCAGAAGCTCCGCACCGAGTACGTGTCGTCCTGCATCCAGCCGTCAGCTCGCTCGGGGCCGTGTAACAGACCAAAGTGCAACAAGGCACTGAGGAAGTTCTTCGACCGGGTTCCCCCCGACTACACCCACGAGCTGCTGTTCTGTCCCTGCACCGACACGGCCTGCGCAGAGCGCCGCCGGCAAACTATAGTGCCATCCTGCTCCTACGAGGACAAAGAGAAGCCCAACTGTTTGGCTCAGCTGCGGATCTGCAAAGCGGACTATGTGTGCAGGTAGGGATTAAAAATGTCTCACACAAACAATACTTCACTCTGAATGTTTCTGAGATTGCATCACTTGAGTTCTTGTACATGTAGCATGCACTCCCTCCAGGTGTATTTCAGTGACTCACAATGTATTTCAAAAGTCTGTGTTATTTTTTAATTCTTTTTATGACCAACTTTTCAATATATAAGATGTATGGAACTCTGTTTTTACATGCATATTTGTTCTATCTGGTCTGAATGGGTTAGGAAATCAACTGAAATCAATATTGATGCCTTTTCCCAACTAAAAAGTACAAACAAGACTATCAACAAAAAAAAAGTCATTAATTCTTTACAACTGTGTTCAATGTTTAAAGCCACTTATGGGGCTATAGGTGCCAGACTGGGAGAGACATTGCTAGATTTGCTACTTTTCCAAACCTGTACATCTACACACTGTAACCAATTTTTGTGTGAAATACTGCAACATAAATTAACAGTATTTTACTGTTCATCAGCTTGTGACCATGACTGAGGAGGGCACACAATGGACATGGGACCCTGCTGTACATGGGTGTATCACGTAGGTCACACAGGCTGTCTTTGCCCTTACATAGACTGACTGGCCATGCTCTTCAGCTTGGACCAGTTGTCAGCAGCTAGGGTGGAATGTCAAGGATATCTTGAAGAATCTTCTTCTATTGAACTCAAATGAATGAGTCTCTGAATATTTTGTATTATTAGGACATTGGATTACTGTTTATGACTGTAGTTTGTGGAGTAATTCTACCAGTGTAGCACAGCCAGCCTAGCTACACCACCGAGTGTACTCAGAATGAAGATAGCCGTGGGGCGCAGACAGCGTGAGTCACCTGTGTGATTCATCTACGTACAGCAGTGTCTCATGTCCCCTGTGTGCCCTCCTTACTAATGGTTACATTGCACATTGCATCCAACTCTAGAAAAACGCCCACTCTTCCACAAATACTGTATTTTACTGTGATTTAAAACATTTTCTTTTTAAGAGTTTTTGTACATCTACTTCCTTTGATGATTTGATGCGTCACAGCTCTGGTATCCAACAAAAATAGGACAGTTAAATATTTGCTGCAACCTGCAAAGGTTTCCCGCAGGTCACTCACCACTCTCTCCCCCTTTCCTACTCTATCCACTCTGTTCTCTCCTATCCAATAAAGGCACAAGAGCCAAAAATAAATAAATAAATCAATAAATGAACAAAGGGGAATGCAAGGTGCACCTATCCATAGAAAACAGTTCACTCTCTATGTCTCTCCCTTCCTGCACCTTGCTCGCCCTCAGCTCAATCAGAGGCCTCCAGTCATTGGCTGGTTCCTAATGCAGGAAGGCCCGCCCCCCTCCCACTAGCCAACGGCCACCAACCAGAGCCAGTGCTGCCGTAACACAGTAAAGCTACTTGTTGGTGTTAGCATCAGAGTTTAAAATTCATGCATTTGCAGAAATGGAGGGTCATTTGGGGGGAATGGATCATTTTTGAGTACTAGGATGAGAACTATCTGTAAGAGAGTATGTGACCTCTGTCTCTGAGTTTAAGAAGTGGATTATGCTTAAAAGCATCTTCTTATTGACTTTTCTGGAACTATTACACTTCAAACCTTTAAAAATAACTGAAACTAGTTTCATTTTTCAAAGTTCCTCATTAAGAAAAAGGTCTCCCCACCAACACAAGATGTTTTTGACTGAGTCACACCACTTTTGTGCTCTTTATTAACTGCTTTGTTAGAGGCTTGTCCTGGCTCACTGGCTGTCCCTCAGGACACTTAATGACACTGTTTCATGTTTCATGGAGGCCACTATGATATCTTCATTTAGATTCATTTAGGCAGCTCTGTTTAATTAATTTAATTGTTATACTCATTAACCGTGTTTAATTAGTTCAATTAAAATCTGCATCAGAAGCAGCTAGGCAACAAGCAGCCCTGTGAAATAGTCATTATTCGAGTGTCTGCTATCGTCGGGGATTCACACATGGCTCTCCTGCCAAAGTGCTGCGACAATATTTATTAATGTGCAGCCGAGGCATCGTCAGGATCAGTGAGCAGTACTTAGAAATCTGACCCTATGTGCAAAAAGAGTTGTTTGTATAAGGGAATTCATTCACTTGAACTTGGATTGATTGTAAATGTCCAATCAAAAAGCTAACAATGTCTAATGAAGCCATTAAAATTCAAAGGGTACAGTCGTGTCTGTCACTGGAGACTGGAAACATGGAGATCTCATAGCAGTCCTGTCAGCTCCTCCTCTCTCTGACAGCGAATGGTCGCTCGCATTTAATCAAGTTCCTCCTCAAATGTCAGAAAGACAAAGGGCTTCATCTGTCACGGCTATCGATCAGGCGTTATTCCCCGCCGCTGCCCCCGATGGATGGAGTATCTCAGGGCCACTGCACGGGCTGCCATTCCCTGCACCAGTCATCTGGCATTAACGGGCAGCCTGCAGAGGATGCCTGCACTCAGCGCACGGCCTATGAGTTTTACGCACATCATTATAATGACATGACAAACGAGAGGAGAGCGGGGAGTTGCGTCGCCCTGAGGGGATCCCGTTACAAATGCCAGACGACGGGGGCCCATGATGCGATATGATGGGCGCGATAGCCTTGCACGCTGATGATGATGACGATGATGGGGGTTAGCTGGCAGGAAAGGTGAAGGAGGGAAGTCAGAGCGGTAGTAGGAGGATGTATTTATATGGAAGATCCATATTTGTCTAATCTCCTGGCTGCCTGGCCTGCCAGACAGTGCCCACGGTATTTAGAGAGCAGAGCCAAGGCCTTTCTGTGCCCCTCATTGACTCTTTACAGCCTGGCAACCTTCCATGAGCCAACTTTCTTGGGAAAGTGCGGAAAAGAAATGAAAGAAAAAGAGGGATGAATGTCACTTAGGGTGACTGGAGTGCTGCAGAGCGGTGGATCTGAAGAGTTGGAGGGGGTTGATGTAGGAGTATAGGTAGGTAGATGAGCGTTATGGGTTTGCACATCCTTTCAGGCCTCCCCTCAGTGTCACCATGAAAGCAGCAGCCAAGTAAATGATGGATGGCATGTTATTGCTCCCACAGGTCTCGCTGGGCCCAGTTCCAGTACGACTGCCAACCTTCGGAGGACAGCGCCAGTGGCTGCAAGCAGGAGAACTACGGAGCATGTCTTCTCGCATACACCGGTCTGATAGGTAAGAGTCTAATCTTTCTCCAGAGGTCTCTATCTGTCCAAAATGACAGACAAGAACTATTACAGACCTGAGGCTTTGGTTTGAAAATACGG
>RPOG01005641.1:0-30278 GCA_008086565.1 Thalassoma bifasciatum
GGTAATGAGTTACATTTACTACGTCTAACTGTGTCACTGTGCCTTCCTGTCAGAGCGAGGAGGTTACCAGTGCTGAGGGCAGATACGGGACAGAAATGATTTACTTGAATGTAAAGCCTTATCTTTATTCACTACTCATGCCAAACTGAACGTGCAGGCTTTGTATCACTGGTTGGCAGAACCTAAAAGATACTTTTCACATTTGTCTCTGTTTGCTTGATTGTTTCCTTTCTGAACCTCTCAAATGTCTGTTCTGTTTATGTGAAGCTTTCTCCATTTAGTAGTTGAAGCTTAGCTTAACGCAAGACAAGAAACTGAGGTCAAAAGGGTAAAAAGTTGTCTTCGTTTGGCTTTTGGAGTCAAGATTCTGGTGTTTGTTTTGTCAGTTTCTGGTCTTGTTGTTAAGCTAAGCGGCTGTGAGCTGGGAGTGGTGCTGTGCTGCTGCTTCACATCATTATTTTACTTCAGTGCTTTCCACATCAAATTATAGGAAATGCAGTTAACCTGTTAAATCTCACCGGCAACATTTGTTGACATTTTTTAACTTCTGAAAGCTCTAAAAGTGTTTTTTTTGGCTTTGAATAACCACTGCAAGTTCTTAAATGAAAGAATCTTTTAATCCCAAATTTTTTTCTGCAAAGAACTGCATGCATTTCACTCCTTACATTGAAGAAAACCACAGAACGAGTCTATGCAGAGAAAAAATTGTTATTAAACAGGTTAAAACAGATGGTTAAGGTACAAAATAATGTCACAAAAATTCATGTTTGAATTCGTAGTTGAGGTTAGGTCACTTGATCTGTAGAAAATGTCAAGAAAAGAAACACATGAAAAACAGCTCTAGAAAAAAAATAGGAAAAAAAAATCAAATCAAACAGTAATGGTGATAAATAAGTGACTAATATGAAGAAGTAATGATTTGTTATCTGATTTTACTCTTGAACCTTCTCATGTTTTCTTCACCTGATGATGTGAATCACAGCACAGCTCCAACAAATTTAGGACTTTGATTTCCTGTCTTTCCTTTTTCAAACATCTACTGTGAGAAACTTTAATGACAAGTGGGTAATTCAGACACAGGTTTACTTGCTTTAAAAAGAAAACACACTTAAACTTTATGCTATGATTTGTTGTCAAATCTATTCCTGCCTTTGTCACTGCAAAGACATGAAATATTACATGTGAGTGACTGTAGTTCCTCCTTTGAGACATGAAAGGTTCTGCATGAATTGTTGCTTTTTGTAACATAAGATGGTGAAAAAAGGAGCATGAAAGAGAAGCTTGATCCGTTATATTATCTTGCGTTTTTGCACATTTGCACACGAACAGAAAAATATCTTATGTGCTACCTGCCTGCAATATGTCACCTCTTCCTTTGCATCTTTTTCGAACAGACATGTTTGATCTTGGTTGCATGTCTGTTTCTCTTTTTATAATGTGAAATGACTTTGTAAGAATGTCTGAGTTATTGGTCGAGATGCTATTTTTCCACTTCCTACTGTTCATTCGTTCTTTCTCTTCTCCTGTTTTGAAAGAAAGTCTTGAATAAATTCTGTTTTGTAAATGTTTGTTTTTAATGTCAGTTTGTCATCAGCGTAATGAGACGTGGTTAGCTCTCTAAGGAAACATGGATCAGTGTTATTTAGCAGGTCTGCAGGTCCAGACTGACTCGAGGAAGAAGAAGTTAAGTGGGTGAGCTTTGGGAAGCAGCTCGAGTGTGAACCAGAGGCAGCTTCTGTTACATGTTGTCATTTGGTGTTGTTAAGACTCGGACCTTAAGGCTTTCTTGGTTCCCTTACAAGAAAATCTGTAGAAACTTAGACTTTGCCGATAGAGGAGACAAAGTCTAAAGTAGTTTACACTCTTGGTTGTTGTCTGGTCATATTTTTGTAGAATCATAACAGCAGAAAGTTGATTATCTGTCAGCACAGATAATAAAATATGCCCCCTCAGTTTCTCCGCTCATGCTTTAGCCTGTGAAGCAGAAACAGATTCACTAACCATCTTTTTTTCCTCTACCTGCCTCTCTGTCCTCTTCTCACAGCTGCGGCATCGGCAGGAAGCCGAGCGTCAGCGCCTCGCCGAAGAGGAGCAGCTGCGAAACCTGATGACGGCTCGGCGGGCCAAAGCAGAGGCCGAGAGGAAACACCAGGAGCGGCTGGTCCAACTGGCCCAGCAGCAGGAGGAGAGGGAGAAGGAGGAGAGGGAGGAGGCCAGGAGGAAGAAGGAGCTGGTGGAGCAGATGGAGAGGGAGAAGGAGCAGCCTGTGGATCACTCTGACATGGTCGACCGCATGTTCGGCTTCCTGGGAAACACGGGACCTTTACCCAACAAGGAGGGACAGGGTCCAGCTGGTTTTGAGGTAGGAGGTCCTGGGTTTTGTAGTCCAGTCTGTGTATCCTAAAGCTGTGTTTCTCAACCTTGGGGTCATAAATTTATAGCATACTGCCATTAAAGAAATTTAAATGATTGCAAAACAATTGCCTGCCACCACTTTGACAAATACCTGTCTGTGATAATAACCTTAGAGCAAAAAAATCAGAATTTTAGCTTTTTCTACTCAAAGAAGAGATATACTTTTATGCAAATAAGGTCTATCATACCACATACCACAAAAGTAATTGCTAAATATGTGTAAATATGCTGGAAACATCCTCACAAAAATGGAGGAAAAAAAAAACATTGGGATGAAATTCATCACCTTATACTTAAAAGCAGTCAGATATTGTTTACATTGTTTTTGCTCTGTGTGCCTTTAATTGTTCCTTGGAGATAAATATTTTTTTTTTCAAAATTTTAAAGTTCACTTAGATCCTGATCATGAAAAATAAAGTCTTCACTTTGAGCACTAATTCTGGATAACCTGTATTTACCATTCCAATATTTTAAAAAAGCATAAAAAAAGACCCAAATTTTAGAAAATAATGTCACTGGGGTCTCCAGAAAAGTAATGTCAAAATATGGTCACAGCCCAAAAAGGTTGGGAACCACTTTCTTAAAGCACCAACGTTCACTCTGAGATTCATATACTTTTATGGCTTTTAGGACCTGGAGAACACGCCCCATGGTGAGGAAAATGAAGAAGATGAGCTGCATGAAGGTTTACCGTTACCTGACGAGGAAGACGAGGATTTGTCCGAGTACAAGTTCTCCAAGTTTGCAGCCACGTACTTTCAGGGCGTTTCCACTCACACGTACATCAGACGACCTCTGAAACAACCTCTGCTGTTTCATGAGGACGAGGGAGACCAGCTGGTAAGAAACTGAAGCGCTTTGAAAATCTCTGTCCAACCAGAGAGCACCTTAAGTAAGAGGAAGAGAGACATGACTCCTGGTTTTAAAGCTCTCCTCTGTTCCCAGGCTGCGTTAGCGGTGTGGATTACTGTGCTGAGGTTCATGGGAGATCTCCCAGAGCCCAAATGTCAGATGGTGATTAACGACGGCAGCGAAAAGATCCCAGTCATGACCAAGATCTACGAAACCTTAGGAAAGAGGACGTACAAGAGAGAGCTGCAGGAGCTGCAGGTGGAAGGAGAGGTGAGACCAAGCTGATGATCACATCCTCCTTCAACTCATGATAACTTTTCCAGAGCTGTGGTCTGAAATTTAGTTTATTATAATCATGCTTAATGTTTGTGTCCACAGAACAGCTCCATAGACGGCCAGAAGAGGAACAGTATCAGACATAAACTCGTCTCTCTCACCCTGAAGAGGAAAACAAAGATCACAGAAGAGGCAAGAATCAGTTAATCTGTAGCAGTTATTAGAGAATTATCCAGCTATTTGACTTTATGCTTTAAGACAGAATTAGTAATATTTCTACCTTTGAAGACCCTTTTTTTATTTTTTTCTTATATTATATTCGCCCTCCGTCTGATTATTTCTCACTCAATAACTTTTCTCAAAGCTTTTATGACCTGTTCAAACTCTCTTTAACATCTTCTCCAACAGATACAGGGTGTCCATAGAGTCTTTTTACATTTTAAAAAAGGTTTTACAAAATCAGTTGAACAGACAAATGTGTGAAAAGTGATACAAAATGAGGAGGAAATTTGGAAGTTTTTTAATTTATTTAATAGAAGAATTTACTTTGTTCTGAAAAGCTTTTCCCACACGTTTGATGTTTTCCCAAGATGTTCTTTATCCTCCTCCCTTTATCCAACTCTGTCCCTGTCTCCATTAATTTATTGGACTACATACAAATTGGACGTAACAATGGAGCTCATCCTTACTTAGTTCTGTAGTTTCACTGAGTCTATGTTTCTGATTTTGTTTCAATAAACCATGACACACACAGAGCCCTTTCTAGAGGAGGGTTTCATTTAACAGAACCTCTTTTATCAACAGGAAATAGATCACTGCAACCTGATTAAAAACTTTGATAACCACTGAGTGCAGAGAACAAATCTGATTAAAATATCTCATTAACTGCTTTTGTTGTAGGTTTCTTTTTAAGTGTTAAGAGACTTTCTGGACACCCTGTATTTTGATTTGACTGCATATTATAATAATAATAATAGTAATAATACATTTTATTTAAGGGCGCCTTTCATGGCACTCAAGGTCACCTTACAAGAAATAGAAATATTATATGGTTTTCACTTAATATGTGTAAACATAAGATGCATCATGACTCTTTCTAACTGGCTCCATCTTGGAAAACTCGCTTAAACATTAATGTCTCTGCATTTAAATTCATTTAAAATCATATAAAGGTATCTACAAGTCAGCATGTCAGTCTCTTTAACCCCTTAAGACCTGGCGTCCACATATGTCGACATCACATTTTTGCCTCTCAGACCCATGAAATTTTATTTTTTTAAACCTTAATCTATCAGCCACTTTTAGAGACATTTCCCACCTCATCTTTTGGTGATATCACAATTTAGACCCATTTCGGAGAGAAAAAAAGTGTAGTTATAAACAATAACACATAACTAAAAACTATCGGCCAAATAATAACACTAAAAACATAGCTTCCTGTACAAAGACCATGTGATTTAATAGTTATTAGGCCTTACTGACCCTTAATAGCAAGGAGAAATGAAAATGCACATCAGAACAACCCTCAGGTCTTAAGAAGTTACTTAAGGGAACTTTATCATCCCTTATTTTTTGCAGTTCACTCATCAAACAGTTTCATTCATCATCACTTAAGTGGATGAAGTTGATTTGATTCATTTCTCCAAACACATTAAAGATGATATCCATCAGAGTAGAGAGGTGGAGTTTAAATGTTCGTTTTTTTCGGCGTCTTTGTCAGGTGACCAGGCGGTTTACAGACGGGGACTATGGAGTCCAGGGGAACAGTATGTTGGAGGATCGACCGACCTCCAACCTGGAGAAACTTCACTTCATCATAGGCAATGGGATTCTGCGACCAGCTCTCAGGTGATCTTTACATCAGATTTAAATCCATCTTTAGATCAAATGCATTACTTCAAATCAGAAAACTCTCAAAAAATGCCTTACTATTCTAAAACTTAAGGCCAAAGAGGAAACAGCAGAAAACTTCCATGTTTCTTTCTTCACTTTGCACTCGTGTGACTCTATTCTTCTTTGATTTGATGATGGATTTGGATCGTTAAGGAAAACCATAAAGTTGCAGCTGATGGTTGAATCATTGAATCTGATTGAATTTCTGTTTCTTTACTTTTCTCAGGGATGAAATCTACTGTCAGATCTGCAAACAGCTTACCCAGAATCCCTCAAAGAGCAGCCACGCTCGTGGCTGGATCCTTCTGTCTCTCTGCGTCGGCTGCTTCGCCCCGTCTGAGAAGTTTGTCAAAGTAAGAAAACTTCCTTTGAGAGAAAATTTTCATGATCACTTTTTTGATGAAACTGTAAATCTGCATGTGTTGTTTCTCTCTCTTTTGTCAGTATTTACGGACATTTCTAATAAACGGCCCCCCTGGTTATGCTCCATATTGTGAGGAACGATTGAGACGGACTTTTGTGAACCGCACAAGGACTCAGCCGCCGTCCTGGTTGGAGCTACAGGTTCTGATTTCATCTGTTTTTATCTCAAAACACTTTGCAAATAAAATTGTGTCCAATTATAGCCTGGAATGAAACTTAAGTACAGAGACCAAACATCCTCTTTTTCCTGGACATGTCATAGTTTTAGGTGATGGGATTATGACTAGAGAGGATTTTATGTCTAGGTTTGCTCTGACTGTTTGCACTACACTCTTTGACAGAAAATGTTAAATTGAAATGCACTTTTAAAGAGGAACTGCAGATACGGTGGTACCCCTCTTTTCCTAATGATCGTGACAGGGGTCGAGAATTTTCCTTTTGCCCATATAAGGTGAAATTTCGAGACATTAAAGTCAAAATTTTGAGATAGAAGGTCAAAAGTTTGAAATAAAAAGGCTAAGTTATGAGATCAAAAAAGTAAAACTTGCAAGAAAAAATAAAGATTTAAGAACTATGAGAAAAAAAGGAAAAAAAGAGTCTGAATTTTGAGATATTTAAGTCAAAATTTTGAGATAAAAAGGCAAAATTTGAGCTAGAATGTCAAAAAGTTTAAAGTATAAGTAAAAGTTATAAGCTAAAAAGTCAAATTTATGAGATAAAAAGTGAAAAGTATGAGGGAAACAATTAGAAAGAAAGCAGGAAGTATAAGGAAAAAACTCAAAAAAACAAATTTTGAGTGAAAAAGTCGAAAGTATGCTATAAAAAATTTAAAATTTTGCAATCAAAATTATATGAATAAAGTCAAAATATTGGATTGAAATTTAAAATTTTGAGATAAAAGGTAAAAAATTTGAGATTAAAAGTAAAAGTTGTGAGCTCAGAAGTCAAAACTCTGAGACAACATGTCAATATTTTGAGATAAAATCAAAAAGATGAGATATTAAAGTCAAAATTATTAGAAAAAAGAAAATTTTGCCATCTTATTTCAAAATTTTTCTTATTTATGCAAAAAGAGAAATCTAAACAAAGCCCATTTTATATTTTCTATATTTTTAACAAGCTGGACTGGGCTCAAAAACATTATTTACGTTAAAATCATAGAAAATATTCACTTCAAAGAGAAAAGTGTTTTAGATAAATGTTTGGGTTATGAAGCTGCTTTGTTGCCTTTCAGTATCTTTTGGGTGTTTTCTCCAAGAGGCCGTGTTGTTTTTAGGACACGGTCGCTCTCATTTAAGTTTCTATAGAGTAGAAAAGCATTGACGGTGCAGATAACTCTCCTGAAACAAAGAAGTTTGATTTTCTGTCCTGAGGGGATTCAGCTTGAGTCTGACGTGTTTACTCCTCAGGCGACTAAATCAAAGAAGCCCATCATGCTCCCGGTCACGTTCATGGACGGCACCACAAAAACTCTCCTGGCGGATTCAGCCACGACTGCCAGCGAGCTCTGCAACGCCCTCGCTGATAAAATCAACCTGAGGGATCGTTTTGGCTTCTCTCTGTACATCGCTCTGTTTGACAAGGTGAAAAAAAAACACAACACTGAGTTTTTATCAACTCAACATCTTATTAAGAGCAGATAAACTCGTGAAACTGTCTCCTCTCAGGTGTCGTCTCTAGGTAGCGGCAGCGACCACGTCATGGACGCCGTCTCCCAGTGCGAGCAATATGCCAAAGAGCAGGGCGCCCAGGAGAGAAACGCCCCCTGGAGGCTTTTCTTCAGGAAGGAGATCTTCAACCCCTGGCACAACCCGTCTGAAGACTACGTGGCCACAAACCTCGTCTACCAACAGATCGTCAGAGGGGTGAAGTTTGGAGAGTATCGCTGTGAGAGGGTGAGCTTGGTTCGGAGCAAAATGATCTAAATTTAGAGCTTGTTATGGGGTAAAGTGAGTTTTCATGGACACTTTTTTTGTTATTTTCCTGTCATGGTTGTCCCGTGTCTCTGCTGTGTCTCTGTAACAGGAGGAGGATCTGGCAGAGTTGGCTTCGCAGCAGTACTACGTGGATTATGGCTCTGAGATCCTTCAAGATCGTCTGCTCAGCCTCATCCCTTCTTACATCCCAGACAGAGAAATAACCTCCACTAAGACTGCAGAGAAGTGGGCTCAGCTCATCATCAGCGCCCACAAAAAGGTTCCTTGTGCCTAAAAGTTTACACCCTCCAGCAGAATTTTCTGATTGTTTTTTTTACCTTTTCTCAGAAAATATGAATGGTAACACAAAAACCTTCCTGTCACTCATGGTTAGTGGTTGGGTGAAGACATTTATTGACAAACAACTGTGTTTACTCTTTTTAAATCATAATGACAAAAGAAACTTCAAAAATGACCCTGTTCATTTTTTTATACACACACTGATCACAAGCAAATAGATCACAGGTGAGGATGGTTACCTTTAGTAGACATTCAAACACATTTGTGTTCACTTTTGTGCATTTATCAGGACAAAACCACCAGAGTTGTATAAACTTCTTAACAGGGTCATTATGATTAAAAAAGAGTAAACTTTTTTTCAACAAATGTCTTCACCCAACCACTAACCATGAGTGACGGAAAGGATTTTGTGTTATCATTCATGTTTTCTAAGAAAAGGCAAAAAAATCAGAAATTCTGCTGGAGGGGGTGTTAACTTTTGGGCGTAACTGTTTACCCTCAAAACCTCAGCTGCAGGAAATAAAACAGATTCAGTCATTACTTGAGTGACTAATCAGAGCTGACTTGTGCAGGGATTACACTCCAAACGGAGGCTGAACATGCAGAGGGTGAAGGAGGACGTGGTGGATTTCGCTCGCTTAAAGTGGCCTTTGCTCTTCTCGCGCTTCTACGAGGCCTTTAAATTCTCTGGTGGGTAAAATCACAAAATCTCCAACAGTATGATCAACGTGGACTTTTTCCTGAAGGTGTTTTTTCTGGATGCGTCTGTCGGCTCACAGGTCCCAGTCTGCCGAAGAATGACGTGATCGTGGCGGTGAACTGGACCGGAGTTTACTTTGTGGACGAACAGGAGCAGGTTCTCCTGGAGCTCTCATTCCCTGAGATCACAGCTGTGTCCAGCAGCAGGTTAGATTACACCGAAATCATAATCACACCCAAAAAAAACCCATTCTGTATACTATGTGGTACATAAAGTATATTGAAATGAATATGCCATCTTTCTAGATTGAAGCTCAACTGTAAATACTTGGTCTTCTTTTTAACTTCTCACCTGCTAATCTCCATTATCAGATGAATAAAAATGTAGATACACGCTGCAAAAACTAAAAATGAGACAAACACTTGCTTGGATTTCAGTCAGAATTGACTTTTTACTCTTGATGTGAGACACATTTAACTGACAAGTCCAGAAACATGTCTTATTTCAAGATGTTTAAAGATAAAAATAATGTCTAAATTGCTCATAGTGAGTGAAAAAAATCTGCAAATGGGGAGAGAAAAATTTGCTCGTCAGGTTTCTTGAAATTGGAATAATGTCTCTTGACACAAGAAACTCTTTTCGTACCCCACTGGCATTTTTTTCCTTGTTACAAGTTATTCTACGGAGCCCCTAAAGGGACAAGAAAAGGAAAAAATAATAATAATAATTTCACATGCGCACTTAAAACTTTCCCGTGTACACGTGAAACTTTTACGTGCTCACCTGAAACTTTCACATGCTCACTAGAAACTTTTAGGTGCTCACCTGAAACCTTTTCAGGTGCGCACCTAAAACTTTTAGATGCGCTCCTGAAACCATAGTGCGCACCAGAAATGCTTCAGATGCACACCTGACAGTTTTCTTCTCTACAAAATGACAATACAAGAGTTAGTGCGTGCGTATCATCACCTGTACCACCACGTCTGTCTCGACGTAAAGGATTCACCGCTTTGGATTGTGTGTTTGATTTTTGTAGAGGGACAGTTTCAAACATCTGGCCAGCTCTATGGCTATCGTTTAAGGTACACAAAACGTCACCTAAAACTTTTAGGTGAGCACCAGAAAAGGTTTCAGGTGAGCACGTAAAAGTTTCAAGTGCGCACCTGAAATTATTTTTTTTTTTTAACCTTTTCTTGTCCCTTTAGAGGCTCCGTACTAAATGGCTCATATGAAGACTAAAACAGCTTTTATTTTAGTAAAACAAAGGCATAAAATATTGCTTAGTTTTCAGATTTTTGCAGATTCTCTTTCTCTTGAAGACTAACTTTTTACAGAAAGAATCAAGAGGACAACATAAAATGTTCAGCTCTATTTTTTACATTTAACTTTGTGATTACTGGTGTTTTTCATTAATAAAAAGTGAAATTTGATTTTGCAGAGGAGGAAAACTCCAGGGCCAGAGTTTTACTTTATCCACCATCAAAGGAGATGAATACACATTCACCTCCAACAACGCAGAGGACATCAAAGACCTGGTGGTGACGTTCCTCGATGGTCTGAGAAAAAGGTCGAAGTACGTGGTGGGACTGCTGGACTGTCCCAACCCAGGTAATATTCGATTGAAGGCCTGGAAAAAGCATGTTTTTAATATGGTAAAACTGTCATGCTGTTTAACAGAGTCTGAAAATGTCGTCTTTGTGTTGCAGCGGGCGCAGATTCGACCTTCTTGAGCTTCACGAAAGGTGACCTGATAATCCTGGACGAACACAGCGGGGAACATGTGATGAACTCGGGCTGGGCTCACGGCATCAATGACAGGACCAAACAGAGAGGAGATTTTCCCGCAGAGTGCGTCTACGTGCTGCCCACCATCACCAGGCCGCAGTACGACATCGTGGTGCGTGAGAACAAAACTATTATAGAGAGATTTATTGTTTTCTGGAAACTTAAGTAAATGAAAGCAGGATCTACAGGTTGTTTTAACTAATAAAAGTTTATTATCATCATTAGAAGAGAAAGAAAATCCTCCTACCTATATTTTTGCTCACAGGAAAGTCTGCTTATTTAGATTTTAAAGCGAAGTCATCGCCCAGGTTACAGCCGCTGTCTGACCTACAGGTTAAAGAGCAGCCGACAGTTGGACAGACGCTTTAGTTGACAGGACGCCAGAAGTTTCTGTCTGCCCGAGAAATCCTGATTCTGAGCCAATCCAGCATTGACCTGGCTCTCAGGTCGTCAGACTAGGTGAAGGTCAGCGCCGCGGTTCAGGAGGTGGAAGTAAAGTTAACTCTGATCTCAGTGACGGGAGGAGACGGATTTAACTTCACTGCTCGCTGCATATCCTGATGTAATCAATCACGCAGAAGTGTTTGGGTTTTGTTGCACATCAGAAATGATGCATGTTTGCTTTAACCAATCTGTAAACTGACAGAAAAAGACAAGTTTTGCTCCAGGGGATTTTTAAAAAGTGCAAGAGAGCAATTTTTGAGAATGGGATCTGAAGACAAGTACCCCAAATATTCAACCAAGTTTTTGGGCTTCCCATGCCTGAAAAACTTAGAAACCATATGTAAAAATGGATCATAGTATTGCACTCTTGAAAAATAAATCAGTGTCTAAAAATACTTAACCTTCCCCTTTAGGACAGCTTAATCTTCTTTTCTTAAATGCTGATGCTAAATGTTGTTCCCCAGAATCAGAATAAGGGAACACCAAATGTTTTCTTTGAGGAAATTTGAGCTTTAAATCTGTGCTCATTCTGCATTTCAGCATTAAGATTTACAGGGGAAGTTAAGTTGATTGTACAGTGCAAAATTCAATGTCATGTATAGAAGAAACATGGAAATGAAGCAGTATGTGCAAAATAAAATCAGAGTTATAGGTACAAAAATGAAATATGCACAAAAATATATGTCCAACGGGATTTAAATGTTAAAAATGATTTTACTCATTTAAATACTCATTAAAACACATTCAAGATTCAGTGCTGGGCTGGATAGTATGTGCGTAATCTGGTGGTGAGTTAAATCCAGGGTGCAGCTATGGTGGCCCTGAAGTGCAAATCACAACGGCAAATTAGAGAACACAATGGCAAATCAGAAAACGCTGCTGCAATTAAGAAAATACAACAACAAATAAGAAAAGACAGCGGCAAATCAGAAAACAATATGGCAAAAGAAACCGCTACGGCCAATAAGAAAACAATGGTTTATCAGAAAACATAACAACATTAACTAAACCGGAAAAGATAGGCTCTCTCAGATGGCATAAAATGTATGAAACTGATTTGACTGGTTTGGCCTTTGAACAAGAAGGACATAGTTTGCACATTTTGAAAATATGAGCAACGACAATGCGAGTTCTGCAATTAAAGAAGAATACTTTGATGCAAGTAGAGTAAGTAGTGCAAGTAGAAGCATGCATTTTTATAACTATCATCCTCGTTTCACTTTCTCTCTCAGGCTCTGGTGACGATGACTCCCGATCAGCGGCGAGAATCCATCGGTGTGTCTCAGATGAACCTCGCTGATAAAGAGGAGAAAACTAAGGCGTACACTCTGGAAGAGTTTTCCTACGACTACTTCAGGTGTCAGTTCTTATCCTCCTCACAGATTTAACTCAGGAAAGATCAATATATGGAGTAACAGTGTTTTACCCTTTCAAAATCATTTCACAGGCCTCCCCCAAAGAGCACTCTGAGCCGGGTGATGATCTCCAAGTCCAGAGGGAAGGAGCGTCTGTGGAGCTGCTCGAGGGAACCTCTCAAACAGCCTCTGCTCAAGAAAGTGTTGGCTCACGATGAGCTTTCCCAGGAGGCCTGCCTGGCTTTCATGGATATCCTTTAAGCACATGGCGTCTGAGAGCTGTTTGTGTACCAACAAAATCATTTTAAGTATTTTCCTGCTGCTGTTTCATGAACAGTTTCCATCCTTGACCTCTGCTCTCACCCATGCTGAAGTACATGGGCGACTATCCATCCAAACGGGTGCGTTCGGTCAACGAGCTCACGGATCAGATCTTTGAAGGAGCGCTGAAGGCCGAGCCGCTCAAAGACGAGATCTTCTGTCAGATTCTGAAGCAGCTCACTGATAACCACATCAAGTATGATGAAAATACTCACACATGTTCAGTATGTTACAGGGAGGGAGGATTGATTAGAGCAGCAGTTCTCAACCTCGGGGTCCTGGGGGAGGTCACAGTTTCATTTTGGAAAAATTCAACTGATAGTAAATTACCTAATTTTACATTGGGTTTCATTATTTTTTCAAAATTTGTTCCATCAGCTAAGTTTGTGTTTTGCCTGAACAAGTTCGATGAGTAATTGTTCATGAACTCGTTCATATTTTTCCCTGCAAGAACTTACATCTAAGCAAATGTTTGTCTTATTTTGAAAGAATTATCTTTTTATTCTCAATATAAGCCACATTTAACTGACCAGTACAGAAAACGTGTCTGATTTTGAGTTATTTAAAAACAAGAATGATGTCTGAATTAAAAAAGTAAAACAAAAAATTTGCCAGTGGCGTAAAAAAAAAAAAAAAGTTTCTTGTTTTAAGATATTTGCATTTCAAGAAACTTGACAAGCAAATTTCAGTGATTTTTATACTTGCTGCAAGCAAATCAGACATCGTTTTGTCTTAAAAAAACTTGAATTAAGACATTTTTCTGGACTTGTAAGTTCAATGTGGCTCAGATAAAGAGCAAAAAGAATTTTTACTAAAAATCAGACATAAAAACTTGCTTAGAATTCAGTTTTTGCTGTAAGGGCAAATGTGAACTGAACGCACTGTTTCTGCCTGACTCACAAGATTTATTAAGATGACCCCAAAAGAAATAATCCTTACACAAAAATGGAAAGACAGAAATGTTGACTTGTTGTTTTTCAGGTTTTGCAACATAAATGTTCAACAAGAAACATGGGCTGTTTCTCCACACTGTTTTTTAAGGATTTATTTAGCATGTGTTGATTTTTTTTGTTTTCTTAAATTCAAAAGAAAAATAAATAAGTAAATCCTTGGGGTCCCAGATACTGGGGCATGTTAAAATTTGGGTTGTGACTCAAAAAGGTTGAGAAAAGCTGGTCTAGAACATAGTGATTTAAAGTTATTTCTTTTGGCTCTTTTACTCCAAAAAGAAAGAAGAAAACAAAGAATATGTGTGTCTTTGTTTTCAAAGATGCACTGAACAGTTGGTGCACAATGTGGCCAAAAGATTTTGGATGCTGAAATCTGAATTTTGAGGCTTAATTTGAAATAATCCTATGAGTTCATGAGCAATGATGCTAGCGAGTTACATCAAGACATGAATTCTGGAGGAGATATTTTTTCAACACTCACTATATTGTTTAGTTTGACTCACCCAAAATTGTGCAGTTCCACTTTATTCATGCTGTGCAGCAAGAGCATCCTGTGAATGATAATGTGACGGATGTTTATGTTTTGTGTGTTTGTGTTTTTGCAGGTACAGCGAGGAGAAAGGCTGGGAGCTGCTGTGGCTCTGCACTGGTTTGTTTCCTCCCAGTAACACTCTGCTGCCTCACGTCCAACGATACCTGCAGGCGAAGAAACACTATCCACTGGCTCCAGACTGCATGCAGAGGCTCCAGAAAGCACTAAGGTAACACACACACACACACATGCACACACTTTCACACAGAGACGCGTTTGTCCAGTTCACAAGCATCTCACATCTCCTCTCTGTTGTTTCTGCAGGAACGGATCGAGAAAGTATCCCCCTCACCTGGTGGAGGTGGAGGCCATCCAGCACAAAACGACGCAGATCTTCCACAAAGTTTACTTCCCAGACGACTCAGACGAGGTCAGTCACTTAAAAAATTAGAATCAAATGCATCATATATCACCCTGTAATTAACTTTAAGGGTTGGACTGATGGTTTGTGTTCTGTTTGATTTTCTCATGCTGGTTTTTGATGGTGAACACTGAAACAAAGACTTTGTAGCTTCACACCATAAGAAATTATATTTTTCTTATTGGACAAGCATCTGTGTCAGTTTTCATTTGTTTGTCTTTGCAGGTGTTTGAAGTGGAGTCGAGCACCAAGGCCAAAGACTTCTGCCACAACATCTCCGGACGTCTCATGCTCAAATCTGCAGATGGCTTCAGTCTTTTTGTGAAAATCACAGACAAGGTGAACACAAAGTTGTTGTCTGAGTAGTAAATATCTTACCAGCAGTTTTTACAACCACAGAAAGGAAAGTAAAGAGAGATTCTTTCTGGTCACAGAGGGGATAAAAAAATGTGACTCTAATTTAAAAAAGAAATCATTTTAGCATTTAATTTTTTTGTGTTCGTTTACCAGGTGATCAGCGTACCTGATGGTGACTTCTTCTTCGACTTTGTGAGACATCTGACTGACTGGATCAAAAAAGCCAGACATGTGAAAGACGGTAAAGAAAAATGAACCACATCTAATACAAGTGATAATATGTGGAATCTGCAACTAAAATGTGATTTACAGGGAACATCATGACAGTGAAAGGGGGGTTTTATCCATTAAATCACTTAAGGTTTAACTATGAGGGGCCGTACATATTTAACTGCTGTGTTGACACTTAAAGCTGATAATAACTCAAGTCAGCCTCACAGTGTTTTTTATGGTTCATCAAAACTCGTTTGGTCCTTTACATACAGTAGGTACTGATCAAAAGCTTCCATCATAATCTGTTCTCTGCCTGTTTAACAGCTAATTGCTACACAGAACTGTAGCTAAGGCCTAGTACAATTGATATTCTGTTTTTAATCTATTTAATGTTTTTAATGTATTTATTCGAGGTGGGAGAAAAAAAAGGTTCGCATGACTATCGTAATTTTTTTACCTCACAATTTTAAAATCAACTTTTTTGGTCAAGAATCAATTTATTTGTCAAATGTAAATGCTCCATTTTACTGTTTATAAGCCGCACTGGAAAACCAGTTACCGCTTTTCTCTCCAGCAGAGGGTGAAATGCTTTTTTTCCACTATCTGCCTGGTAACGCAACAGACGCTCACGGAAAAACAAGTATCACAATCATTCAACCTTTTTTCTGATGCTAAAAAAGTGAACCAAAAGTCAGCGGTATCATAGAATCGTAATTTAAATTGAATCGGCACCTAAAAAAAACGCAAAAGAATCGAATCGGGAGAAAAGTATATCGTCCCAGCCTCAGTATTTATTGTGGAACCCATAAACTTTAGATTATAATCTGTGAATGGACAAGTGCTATGTTTTCTTTGTTTCCACACTGGTTCTTAACAGATGAATAATGTTGATTTGATTTGATTTAATTTGATTTGGCATCGCCCCCCCTTCTGTAATTCCTAACTCCTCTCTCTTCATCCTGGCTGCAGGTGTGGTGCCTTCACTGACCTATCAGGTGTTTTTCATGAAGAAGCTGTGGACAAACACCGTTCCTGGGAAAGACTCCATGGCCGACTCCATCTTCCACTATTATCAGGTGAGTTTCCTCTGAAGGTGTTTAGACTCTTGTAGAAAAGTGCAAAGCTGTCTTTTTTAAGATGAATGCAAACAAACAAACAAACAAACTCCCTTCTGCCTCCAGGAGCTGCCAAAGTACCTGCGAGGTTACCACAAGTGCACGAGGGAGGAGGTGTACCAGCTGGGGGCGCTGATCTACAGGGTGAAGTTTGAGGAGGATAAAAATCACTTTCATAATATTGGAAAGATCCTGAAGGAGCTGGTTCCTCAGGATCAGATGAGACATTTGTCCCCTGATGACTGGAAGAGGGTGAGCTGACGTCTTCATTTAAAAAAAATAAAAACGATTATACAAGTTTCTGTAAAATCCTTAATCGTTTCCTCATCTGCTTATTCATTTCTGGCCATCAAAGATTTTTTTTTTTTAACTTAAAAAACTGTCAGCATGGGTACAACAGATCAATATTTGTCCATAAAACAGTAAAGTAGTGACATGCAGAAATGATATCCAACATGTAATTAAGATATAGTTTTTAGGATGTGACAGAAACTTACCTGTGGTCAGGAGTGAACACATAAATGTTCAGATACGTTTCATATTTTCCTGGTTTGTCTCTTCTGTGTTTCTCTCTCAGTCCATCATGATGCTGTTTAACAAGCACTCAGGAAAAACCAGAGAAGACGCCAAACTCGCCTTTCTTAAAGTGATTTACAAGTGGCCCACGTTTGGATCTGCCTTCTTTGAAATCAAGGTAACGACTTCACTCCACTGCCGTTGAATGTTTTACTCAGTTTACTGCTTTGGTTTGTTTTTGTTCTGCAGAAGATGTCAGATATTTTCCCGAAATATGAGAAACAAAAACAGTGTCTCATGACCGCACCAAGTCCGACCATAAATAAGAACTCTAAAATGGCTATATATGAGTAAAATTAATGCATGTACATTCAGTTTAAGTGTAAAGTTGCAGGAATTGTTGTTTTAAGAGAAGTTCATCAATTTTTTTGTGCAGCACCATAGTAAATATTCTTTCTACTGACAAAAAATCTGCACTGGAAAGTCATTGTGTCAAATCGGTTTTCCCTCCTTTGTTCTTTCTGCAGCAATCAACTGATCCCAATTACCCAGAAACCCTCTTGATAGCGATAAACAAACATGGAGTCAGTTTGATTGATCCCAAAACAAAGGTAAGACCAGCTTTTACTGTGACTTTTTGGAAAAAGTGACCCCTGTCTAAAAAAAAAACACTCCTATTTAGAAGATACCCCCCTTAACAAAGCAAAAGGAAATGAAGATAGATACAAGAATTCTTATTTTTCGTGGGCATATATATATCATGGGCAGGTTGGAAGAAGATCTTAAAATAGAACAAAAAGTAACTGGAGCACGAAACAAAAGTAGAGAGAGAAGGTAAATTTATTGAAAACTGTGTTTGAACTTAAAAAGGATGTTCATCAAGAAATCAAAAACAGACAGAAAAAGACTTAATGTTGAGTCTTTATTTTTTGTCTCTGTCTTCTGTTTCTTCTCTCTGCGTTTTGAAGCTCTGCTTATGTGTTGGAGTTACTTTTGTCAGCTGAAAAATAGTTGGACTGATTTTAAAGCACCAAAGAACTTGTTCAGGCCGTTAAAAATGTCATTCTAAAGACATTTGTTCCTTTTTCTATAAACTGTTTCTCTAAGTTTGTATGCAGTGAGCGCACTGTTTCATACATTCTTGAACAAAATCTTGAGATCAGTTGAAAATTACACTTATTTACATTTTGTAGATCTTGAAAAGGTTCTAAGTATAGTTTCAAAATGCAATGAAGTAGAAAAATTGAGTGAGCAATTTGTTGCAAAAAACATAAAATGAAATGGTCTGTTTATCAGCTGATCAAAAGTATAAGACCACAGCCTTTAAGAGTGAAAATCTGCCAAAAAATGTGGAGTCAATGTCAGATATTAACACTGTCATGACCTCCTGATTGCAGAGACATAAAAGTGTTTTCTCTTTGAACATGGTGATTGTTGAGCTGCATTAAAGGCCTCTCACAATGAGTCATGGCTGCTGAGGTTGGACACAGTTAGACAGTCAGCTTGAATTTCTTCCAAAATGGGGGTTATAGAACAAAAAAGTTAAATGAAAGTCCCAAAAAAGTCTGATTTTGATCAGGTGTGTATTTGTAAGGTGCATAACGCAACTCATCTTCATGTGGAAAAACAAAAGCAATCAGCGCAAAAGTGAGATGTATCTCCTGCTCCTGTTATTTCTAGCAGTTATTTTTACTTTGCATCTCATGACAAAAAAACATTGTACTGTGAATATCTTCTTGTACACCACTGACTTTTCAGAAACCTTCCTAACCTCTGATCCCGCTCTTAACCTCAAAGACTAAAACTTGGGACTCTGGATCGCAATAAATACACAGTAAATATTCAGTTCTGCAGAAAATCTGTGCTCACCTGTGCTTCTCTTCACCTGCAGGACATCCTCACCACTCACCCCTTCACAAAAATCTCCAACTGGAGCAGCGGAAACACGTATTTCCACATCACGATAGGAAACCTGGTCAGAGGCAGCAAACTGCTGTGTGAGACCTCGCTGGTGAGAAACTGAACTCATGAGATATTGAGATGAATAAATATTCTTTAAACCTTTAACTACCACCTTGACTAAGTGGTGAAGCACATTTTGAGTTTCTATATTTCAATAAGAGGAGTCTTTTAGTAGAAGTATGTGATTAATCTTGAGCCTCAAAAACTTTTTTTTTTCATTGCACAACCACAGTCGAGTTATTGCAAACAAATGTGCCCTCCTTTTGCACTTTGTTCTTGTAGTTTTTTCCTGCAAATTGAATGTTTTGCACAGTAGCATTATTGCACTTTTTTTCAAGAGGAAAAATTTAATGATGCACTTTTTCCTTGTTTCATGCAAGATTTTTCTTGGTTGAGCGAACATCGCTCTATATTTTGTGGCATATTCACAGAAATAAAATTTTAAATTCCCTGGATATTTAGGAGAAATTAATTTCTTTCTAAATTATTATTTTATGTGACTTTTTCCCGCTATTTGTGCTATTTGTATAAAATTTCATACGATATCCTCTAAGTGACACTTCAGCCATTGGGGAGAGGTCAATATTATAAAAACTAAAATGTTTGTTGAAAAAAGGATAATATATTATTTTTATTTCATATTATATTACATTATATTATATTATATTATATTATATTATATTATATCATATTATTATATTATATTATTTTACATTATATTGTATTATTTTATATTATGTTTTATTATATTATATTATATTATTACTCACTCAAAAAAAATTCTATTCCTATTTCTTGGTGGAGTAGTTAAAGGGTTAAAGTCATGATAACAGATTAAGCTCCCATATTTCCTGCCTTTTCTCAGATTTCCAGTCAAGTTATTCATACCATCAAATGTCTGATATTAGTTGTTTATTTTCAGTAAATCTATGTTATAAACACGTATGGTATTTGTTTCCTTGTCGCCTCAGGGCTACAAAATGGACGACCTCCTGACCTCTTACATCAGCCAGATGCTGACGACGATGACCAAACAGAGAAGCTCCAGAGGAAACAGCAAATAAAAAACCACAGCTGGAAAAACTCCTGGATAACAGTCAACACATCAAATTAACCTTCACTCAGTCAAACACGCACAGTCTGAGACTGAAAAGCACCATTTTTGTTTCACATTTTCAAACCGTCCATTTCACTTGTGGCTACACGCGACGCGACGCTGATGTGACGCCAACGTTTTCCTTCATGTTGATATTTATTGGCCCTGTCTTAAGACTCACCTACTTTGCCTTGAAATTACCTTTTTCCACCTTTGGCAATTTGGATTTCTCTGTATAATTGTAATCTCAGTTATTTGTTGGATAGTGAGTGTTACCTGTTTATTAACCGGGAGTTTCAAGGTTACAATGGAAAGATTTTTAGATTAAATGAGACGAATTGACATCAAATGTTCCCTGTTTACACTTGGGTTTTAAAACGTGTTTAAAATGTGATGTGAATAAAAGACGACAGCAGGGAAACAAAATTCTGATTAACTCTGAAAATATAGACTTATTATCTAATCCCTGTCACGAAGCAACAAACCAACAACTGACATTTTTTGTTAAATTGTCAACAATTCACCTGCCATCAGCCAAGAATAATGTCTCATTTTATGAAATCATAAGACAAAAATGATGCCTGAACTGTTTGTCAAACGTGGAAAAAAATCTGGGTTGTAGAAATTTTCATTAGTTTTTTGAAATAAGAATCATGTCTTAATTTAAAGAAGTAAAAAGAGAGCATTTTTCTTATCTCATTGGCAGATTTTGTTGATCTTTACAAGCAACTCTGGCATCATTTTTCTCTTTTAATACCTAAAAATAAGACATTTTTCTGAACTTCTTGAGTGAAATTGGGTCATATTCAGTCTAATAAGGTGATTTTAACACAAAATAAGTTGTAAACGCTTGCTTATATTCCAGTTTTTGCACCTAAATGTCATTTGATTTGGTTCAGCCTGACGCGTTTTAAAACTAACAGTAAACAGGGTTAATATTATATTACGATAATTTATCATTAGTCATATCAGACACATTTCTTTTTTTTAAACCATGAGAAAAATCTTCATCAAACCTCCAAACAAACTCATTATTAACTCTTTTTCCTCTTGTACGTAGCTTTATATTACACTTATTTATTCTTGTAGTAATAACTTTAACATCATGAAGTAATGACTTACCTTTAAATGTGTTAGATCTCAAACTCCAGTGCTGCAGATTTAAACATATTTCAACATAACCTGGTGATTTTTTCATTATTATTATTATTATTGCATTTGTAGCCATGAGTGTGTGAGGAAACAGACTGACCGTGTGCCACAAAGTTCAACCATCACTTCTTTGTAATCCACTGTAGATCAGAAAAAGAGGCCGGTGTGAGCAGTCTGGAGGCGTAGAGCGATCGTGGGCTCATTTGTGTATTTTTGTTTTCTAAATGTAAAAACTGCTAGTGTTGATTTTTAAGTAAAGAGTCGTAATCACTTTTCTGTTTATATGACGGAGGAAATGTTTCATCCATGTGACCATATTTACAAATGTAGACATGAATAAAATGACATTTTGCAAAAAGGAAACATGGCGACTACATTTCCCATGAGCACCATCACCCAGTGGTAAGAATGTGGCTCTTGCTGAAGCATGCATTTGTTGTGGGATAAAAAAAAAGAGAGATAGGGACATTTTAAAAAGACTACACCCAAAGTGGAGACCTGTTTGCATGACTTTAATGAAAACAAAGTGCACTTCACCGCGTGTTTTCGTCGAGAGTTTACAGTTTTGGCAGTATGAGGCTCTGTGCTGGCTCCGCTGAAGGCAGACGTCAGTGCTCGGATACGGTCGCCAGGGTGTGCGGCTTCTCTGCCTGAGAGTTAGAGCTGGAGACCGACCAGATATCACTCAGCTCTGAGAGGAAATGAAGACGATGATGATGAGGAGGGAAACATTTACAGCCTCATTTTAGTCACAAATAGACACAAATAAAAGGAATCCATTCAAAACAAACAAGATTTCATTATAGTTGAATAAATTAACGATCAAAGCATCATCTGAGATTTACTTAGATTACAAAAGGGAACACAATTTTTGCTGAGTTACGTCTGACGGCTCTTTCTACATAATTTTTGGGTGCAGACTCCAAAACTGATCTCAGTTTTTCTCTACCACATCAAGTCTTTGAACTATAGGATTCCTGTTTTCTTAACCCTCTGATGCATGAATTATGAAAGTCAGTGTCAGGATTTGTCCCTTCAGTGTTTTTATTTTTATTAAGGCATAAAAAAAGTTTCCTTTTTTTTAAAATATTTGTAACTGAGCATTCAACATTAAACAGAGTGAACTTAATGTTACAATCAGAGTATTAGGGCCACATTAAGACTTTTTTAAAATTCTAATTAAACAAAGGGGAAGAAAAAGTATCTTTTTGATCAGCCCACCTGTTTTGAACTTGCTGTACGTCCCGTTCTCCGCTGTCATTTTGACGCCTGAGTAGCCCGCCAGTCCTCGCTCTCTCCACCTGCAGAAGATACACGGCACATTTCTCTCTTATTCTCACTCACTGTTCAACAACACAAAGATCCAGCTTCAGTTTTCCTTCTCCCAAACATGTTTGTGTGTGTGTGTGTGTGTGTGTGTGTGTGTGTGATGAGTTAAATACCAGTGAAAGAAGAAGATGAGGAGGATCAGCATGAGAGAAACCACATCAGTGAGAATCCACATCAGGTTATACTCAGCAGGACTCTGATGGACAAACAAACACAAATCACTTTAGAAAGATGTGTTTTTTTCTCATAAATGGGCCTGAATGTTGGTCCAAACAAAATATGTATGTTTTGTGTCTGTCTTTGAGTCTTTTACTGGACAGAGTTGCCTGAGAATAAAGAAAAAAACACACTTTTGTCCAGGCAAAGAATCAAAGGAAAAATTACAGACAGAATAGGGCGGGGAATGCAAAGATATTTTACTTCTGTTTAGGTTCTTAACCCTTTAACTACAGGCTTTTTTAAGCATTTCTTATTGCAATGGGTGAATAATGACCACAATCCTCCTTTTTCTTCTTTTTCTAAACAAACCATTTAGTTTTCAAAATATTGACCTCTACCCAACAGCTGAAGTTTCACTTAGTGGTTATCATATAAATTTCACACAAATACCACAAATACAGGATACCTGCAGGTTTCAGTGAGTGAAATTTCAGACTTTTTAAGACCTTTTTAATGCCACTTTGAATGAAATTCAAGACCAAAAACACATAGACACAGTTGATGGTTGGGGTAACCTGCTGAATTACAATCAAATAGTAGCATGTGTGTTTCTCTATGAGAGACATTCAAGTTTACTTTTTGTCTGTTTACTGAACATAAAGTGATTCTCTCTGATTGACGGCTGTATGTAAAAGTGTAAACAGTGACCAATGGTGTAGAAAAAAATTTATATCAGCAGCTTTTAAGACAGTATCCACTCTAAGTCTCCTTCTCAAAAAGTCCGGCAAAAACAATAACAAAAAAAAAAGAATAAATCCTGCCCTTTTTAAAATTTAAGACCTTTGAGTAATTTATCTAAGACCAGAATATTTTAATGAATTTAAGACTTTTTAGGGATGTGTAGGAACCCTGCAAATATTAGGAAAAAGTCACATAAAATGCTATGATAGATATCCAGGCATTGAACAGTTTTGATTTCTGTGAGTGCCACAAAATATTGAGCAATGTTGTTTCAACCAAGGGAAATATTCCAATAAAACAAGGAAAAACTGCTTTTGTAAATTTTTCATCTTGAAAAAAATGTGCAAGAACTAATAATTTCTCACATTCTTTTTACTTGTGACTGAATGCTACAGTGCAAAACATTCATTTGGCATGAAATGACTAAAAGAACAAAGTGAAAATCAAAGGAACATTAGTGTGACTTCGATATGTCATCTCAACAATTCGACAACTGGTTGTGCAACAAAAAAAGGCTCAAGATCTACCACATACTTCTACCAAGTGTTAGAGATGGTTAGATCAGTTTGAGTGAAGTCACAGACTCCCCTTATTGAAATAAAGTAACTCGAAATGTGCTAAACCATTTGATAGTTATGAGGTAGTTAAAGGGTTAAATCTTCTACATTCCTCACCTTCGTTTTCAAAGCACAAGTGTGAGATTAAAACTTCAAATGCTGATGTCTTCAACAAATTTAGTGTTAGAAGTTTTACCATGAGGAGAAGTGGAGATCTCATGCTGCCGAGGATCTGTGGAGCGTCGGTGGTGACAGACTGGACTCCACAGCACCAGGCCAGAGAGAAGAGCCAGGGCTGACTGATCACATACAGGTTAGTGCTGATGTTCACCGCCGCGTACTCCCTGCACACGTTACATATGTTATGTTACACAACACCTTTGCACACTCAAAGAAGCACACAAACACAGGCACAAACCTGACGAGCGTGCTGGACATGGAGCTGTAGTGCAGGTTGAGTTTGACAATGTTATTGCTCTGCAGCTCCTCTAGAGGGAGCCGACTGCCTGACGTCTGCTGCAGATCAGGATCCATCTCTTGGACCAGAGCGCGCAGGTCTGACGGGAGCCACAGCACCTGAGGAGTGAGGGGACAGGTTTTTTACGGAGCCTTAGAAATGAAATAAAACGATCATTCAGTCAGGATCACTCTGGTGGTAATACATGATGAAACTACATGTGCATTTATTTGTACTTATATGTGTTTTACTGAAAATTTACTGTGTTTTTCTTACCAGAACTATTTATTTAACCCTCCTGTTATGTTTCGGAAACTTTCTCTGCTTGGCTTACTTAGTGAACAATGCTTGTTAGAATTATTTTTTTTTGTTTGGATCCTTTGAAGAAGTAAACATACACCGGGTCAAATTGACCCGGGAACATAATTACATAACATAACTTTCTTGTCAAAGTTTTCAATTTCTATGAAGCACTTTGTAACACTGAAATGTGCTTTATAAATAAAGTTATTATTATTATTATTATTATTATTATTATTATTATTATTATTATAGATGTTGCTGACAAATGAACCTAATAGGAGGGTTTTGTTTTTAACCCTCCTGTTGTCTTCACATTTGCTTTGCACCGTCTATTCTGACTGCTTATGAAGAAAAAAGTGAAAAAGTTCCTTCAAATTTTTTTTTCTTCATTTCTGGGGAAATGTTTCCAACATACTCACATATATTTAGCAACTACTTTTGCGATATATACTATCAAGACCTTATTTTCATAAAAGTATACCTCTTTTTTGAGTAGAAAAAAGTAAAAATCCACTTTTTTTTTTGCACTAAGGTGATTATCAGACTTGCATAATTTGATGTGGTATCACAGACAGATATTTGTCAAAGTGATGGCAGGATATTGTTTTGAAATCATTTAAATTTCTTTAATGGCAGGAAGATGCTATAAATTTGTATGAAACATACATAATTAAACAATAATAGTCATGACTAATTTTGAAATGTTCAATCGATGCTTTAAAAGAAAACCAAAGTTGTAACAAAATAACTTTTAAAATTGTGTCTAAGTGACCCAACAGGAGGGTTAAGCAATAATCAGTGATCATTTTGATAAATACTTGATCTTTTCCAGGCTGCATTGATTTTTTTGGCCACCTGGGGGCAGTAGACACATACACATATACAGTACTGAATTTAAAGTTGATGTGGAAAAGCTATTCTCCCTCTAAGCCCAGTACTTTTGTTGAAAACTTGTTATATTTTCTTTGACTTAAACCACCTGCAGCTCTTCTTCCGTCCTCTCACCTGAGAGGAGAGGATGGAGGACTCGTTGTGGATCACCTCCAGCGTTCGTTGGATCCACGTGTCTCTGTAAGGGTGAGTTCTGGGTGGACGGTAGAGGTCAAAGATCACCAGTTTCTCTTTACGGGCAGCCAGCTGGAGGAAGTCTTGCAGGCTGCAGACCGACTGTTTCTGCGCCTGCAGCCTGTCGTCCGCTCCCAAAGAGCTGGCCGTACCAAACGGGTCGTGCTGAAATGGATGGAGATCAATATCTAATCCCTGTAGTGACGTAACATGCAGGACAATGTGTTCCTGGTCTGCTGGCTGATTTTATAGAACAGCTGACGGCTTATTTCCACTCATCCATGTATTAGTTGATATCAGCTGACTAATATCAGTTCTCTAATCAACTACTACAGTTCTGACCCTGTTATTTCATGGTTTCCAAACAACAAAGAGTTACACACTCCTGATCAAAAATTACAAAGCAGAGTTTCAAAATACAAAAACAAGACGATGGTGTGAGATAAAACAAATTGAGAACTAAATTTATTGAAACAAAGTATAAAAAACTGTTCATCAGCTGATCAACAGTTTAAGACCACAGCCTTTAAAAACCAAAATCTGCACGAACACGTTAATTCAATGTTATTTTCTGTCAGGTATTCACTCTATCATGACCTCCTGATGAAAAAGGCGGAAAAGCTTCCTCTCTATGAACGTAGGAGGATTGTTGAGCTGCATAAACAAAGGCTTTTCATAACATAATGCCATCACTGCTAAGGTTAGATGCAGTAAGACAGACATTTTGAATTTCTTCTGAACAAAAAAGTCAAGTGGCAAACCCCCAAAAAATGTCACCAGGACTAAATCTGAGGATCTGATTGGCTCTACTTCAAGATACGGGACGACCCTCGACCCAAATTAAAGCCAATAAATGGTGCTGACTGCAGCCCAATAACCACCAGACAGCATCAAAGAGAGAAGAGCTTTAAGAAAACGACGCCTCCTCAGACACCTCTTCTCCTTTAATGCAACCAAATTTCCTGATAAGACTTTGTAAGAAAGCGCCAAACATGGGACACTGAAAGATGGAGGAGAGAAAACTGAACCTTGCCATTATGATCTGGGCTGCTATTTTCTTCAATGGATTAATGGAGCTTCAGGCTGTGCAGGGCTGGCTGTGTGGAGATGTTCCTTCATGACTGAGGGCCCTGGCCTATTTGCTAATGACTGGAGTTTTCAACAAGACAATGCTGCAGTTCACAATATCCGCCTATCAAAGGACTTCTTCTCCCAGAGGAATAATCTCACTCTTTTGGAGCATCCTGCCTGTTCCCCTAATCTGAATCACATTGAGAACATTATGGGATGGATGGCGAAGGAAGTTTACAAAAATGGGCGCCAGCTTCCTGGAAACACTCTCATGCCAAAACAAATTTATGAAGTGATGGACAAGAACAGTGGAGTTCTTCATTACTGAGAACTTATTTCTAATTTAGGGATTTATCAGGTTTTTTTTAGCTGTAGTCTTAAACTTTTGATAAGCTGATGAACAAAATATTTCACTTGTCGTTTGCAATAAAATGTTTGCTCATTTTTTTTTGTCTCACTCCCATTTCTTCTGTGTGCATTTTGAAACTACAAAGAATATTTTAAGATCCAACTGTGAAAATTTTCAACTGGTCTTAGGACTTTTATCTATGACCATGTATGTTTTCCACCATAACTCACAGAGAAGAACCAGGATCCTGCGTTCAGACTTTCCAGTTCAGACCAGGTGAACATGGCGGCTGGATGGTCGGTTCTGTTGGGGAAAACCTCGTGTACGTTGGTGGTTCGACGCAGATTCTGGTCGTGCATCAGGAAGGGAACGCCATCAAAGCTATCAAACAAAAAGTGTAGTGTCATCAAAAGGGCTTTCTGTCTGAGGAATCCACAATTTTAATAGCAAAGTTCTTTCACACACAAAATGTCAGGCTTCAACCAAAAGGTGAATTTTGTCCGTGAAACTCTGACTGACCTGATCGTGACATCTGTCTCCAATCCTTCACTTCCTGCATCCACCGCTTTCTCAAAAGACATCAGAGTGTTTTCAGGAGCAAGCTAAAAATACAGTCAGATACAGATAACAGTTCAGTAATAGGTGCTGCATACATAGAGATACACAAACATACATAAAGCAAAAGCTGTGAGGCCTGAAACGTGCATCAGTTACTGTGAGCAGGGGAAAGATAATATTCAGATTTGAAAAGGAACAAAGTTCAAAGTGTGCAGTTATTGGCTGAATTCACTGTAGTCACAGGGAAATGAAAGTCTAAACATTTTGCAGAGCTGGGAAAGAGTCTTTGTGTGTGAAATCTAAATAAATAGAACAGGAAGGATGTGTGCAGACAGCCTACATGTTGATCACAGAACAGATTCAGAAGGATACTTTTGCATGTGGTTTTCCTTTTTGCCCTATAACCTTAATATTGCACAGAGGAGATATTCAGCGAGGTGAAAGTGTCTGAAAACATCATGGGAACAGCTTGAAAAACAGAACAATTCCACACCACATATATTACGTTTTACAGCCTCATTAGGTTCATTTCTTCTCTCACCATTGCTGCTCCTCTGTGGCCAATCAGAGCCGGTTTGGGGCCCAAGGTCCCGACCTCTTTGATACAAGGAGAATACAGACCGAGGGGCACCAGGAAGAGAGCGGACAAGACGCCGAGGTACAACGCCAAGATCAGACCTCGCCTCACTGAAACACACACACACATAAAATTAACACACACATTTATTGTACAGTACAGGCCAAAAGTTTGGACACACCTTCTCATTCAATTTGCGTTTTCTTTATTTTATGACTATTTACTGGACTGACTGACTTCCTTTCTTAAAATAATGATGGACACTTGTTTTTCTTTAGTTAGCTGATTGGTTCTTGCCATAATATGAATTTTAACAGTTGTCCAATAGGGCTGTTGGCTGTGTATTAACCTGACTTCTGCACAACACAACTGATGGTCCCAACCTCATTGATAAAGCAAGAAATTCCACTAATTAACCCTGATAAGGCACAGCTATGAAGAGAAAATCATTTCAGGTGACGACCGCTTGAAAAATCCCCAAAGTATACAAAGCAGTAATCAGAGTAAAGGGTGGCTATTTTAAAGAAACTAGAATATAAAACATGTTTACAGTTATTTCACCTTTTTTGATAAGTACATAACTCCACATGTGTTCATTCATAGGTTTGATGCCTTCAGTGAGAATCTACAATGTAAATAGTCATGAACATAAAGAAAAAGCATTGAATGAGAAAGTGCAGCTATGACTGACTTGTTTTCTAATCTTTAGGCTGAAAAAGATGATGCCATAATGTCTCGTGTTTTCTTCATGATCATGGTGATGGTGGCAGCCAGTGAAAAAGTCAGAACCCAGTCACACCAGTGGATTGTTTTAATGAGAGAAATGAAATCTTTAAAATGTGGAAAAATGAGTGTTTATGGATGCTTATTGTGTTGTCCTCTGAAACTCATTCCAAAAATCTACAAGGGGTTACAAGAAATAAAGCGTAGTTTTCTGTATGTAAAACAAAAATGGGAGCGGGAAGAAAGCAAGAAAGAAAAAGGAAGAAGATTAGGAGAAGTAAGGTGAGAGACAATGGAAAACTTCAAGCTCAATTCAGAAAAAAATTCATAAGATTTTCCATCACTCCAGCTCAAAAAAGGCACTACATGAATTCTTCTGCATGCTGGCGACAGTGTTAGTGCCTTGGAGCAAACCATTTTCACATATTCTGGTCCTGAGCATCATTGGTTCCATTTTGGCGGGAAGTGTACAAAGTTTTGCAAAGTGTTTTTTCAGATGGACAACCAATTTAAGTTTGAGTCGTTACACTTTGGTGCCATTACATCAGAAAATGTTTCTTCTAATGTCAAATACTTATTCCAGATCCTTAGTGCTGCGAGCACAAAAGCTGTTACTAGAAGGTGGTTAAAAAAGTGGAAAGGTGGAAAACCTACAGTGGAAGAATGGATTGACATTTTCTATGATATGTTTAAGATGGAGAGGATTACCTCTGATTTGAGACTGCAACAGGGAACTTTTTGAAAAGATTGATAATGTCACACCAATACGACCATTTTTCATACAGTCACCACTTTGCATATGAGGCTCAAAGTTGATATGAAAATGTTTGGACAGTCTGAAAAGATGGAGGAGAAGTGCAAGTGGTGAAGAATCATAAAGAAGAAGAATAAAGAGCAAGACTCCTTCCTGCAATAGTTAGAAATCTTGGAAAAGATCTAAGACTATTTCTAAGAAAACTGCATTTTCAACAACTGCTGAGTGTTTCATTCTGGTGCTTGTTTGAATAACCTCTCTGCAAAACTTCACAACTGCCTGTGACATTCTCAGCACCGTCATAACTCAGCAGAGACTTTATTTTACATTCTCTTGATATTCTAACTTGTTTGTAAAGGCAGCTTTAATGACTGGATCTCCCCCTGGGATGAATAAGGTATTTCGGATTCTGATTATCATTTATTGTAATTTATGAGACACCGAAAAGCAAGGGTAAAGCTGAGTCGACAGACAGGTGGGCGTGTCGTTTGCCAGGAGGCTAAAAGCCTTGCTCAGCTTCACCTCTTTGCCTTTGTCCAGATTGATTGAATTTTAGGCTGAGTCAACATTTCCAACCTGGCATCCTTCAAAGCTTTTCCTTCACAGACCGGAGGATGATGTAGCAGAGATCACAGCCGTGT
>RPOG01005642.1:0-22500 GCA_008086565.1 Thalassoma bifasciatum
CTTTCATAATTCATGTATCACCGGATTAAAAACGTCAATCCGAGCTGTGATTTCATCCATTGTTTTTGTATGTTTCAATGTATTTATATGGACCTACGGGTCTGGAATAAAGTATAAAGTATAAAGTATAAAGCTAACTATTCATCGTGGTTCATCCCTGCTCACCTGACAAAGAGGCTCCACTCATGGTCTCTGCAGCCATGGCCAGCAGGTGAGCGAAGTTGGCGCTGTCGTTGGTGTAGCAGCTGTCCACGGAGCTGATGAGGCTGGTGCGGGCGCTGGCTAAGTTTCCGTCCATGACCGAGCTCCAGGTGTTCCACAGAGAGCTGTCCCATTCGCTGTAGCAGGAGGAAGGTGAGCTCTGCAGGCGGGCGCGTCTCAGGCCGATGGGTGGGGCTTCAGGCTCCGTGATTGCAGGGTCAACTTCCAGGTGAGTGGAGCGGACCGGACCACAGATGTAGTCCAGAGTGGAAGAATAGGGCGGGGGCAGGGCAGGGTGCTGCTCAGGTTGGACGCTGCTGACAGGGAGAGACGGTTGGATTACCACAAGAGACTGAAGGGCACCTTACTCTTTTACATACCCCCAAAATCTTTTTGACCACACAAGCTGAAAAACCTCAATCCACAGCTGTCAGTGGCACAGAACTATAAGAGAAATCTACTCTTACTCCTTTATACAACCTGACCCCCTGCTCCTGTTCTGACTGGACAGCCCACCCTGTGCTCACCTGGGGCTGAGCTCCAGGTACTGAGTGGCCTCCTGTGCTGTCAGAGTGCCCCCCTGTTCATCTTTCATGGAGTAGGATGTAGTAGAGAGGTGGCTGTAGGAGGGGCGTCTGTTGTTGCTGATGTTGCTGGGATGTCCTGGTTGCCCTCGTTGACCTGTTGCAGCACACTCTGACTGCAGAGACTCCATGTCCACTGTGAGCTTTGTGGAACGGCTGGACCTGAAAAATGTTCAGGGGAAGGACAAACTTTATTGAGGGGCAGCAGCTAAAAAAAGCTGTTTCAGACTTAGACTTCTGAAGAAATATCCCCCTATTCAAATCAGGACCTAAACCAGGTGTGTGGACCTTCTTGAAAAGCTAGCATTAGCGCCAGCAACAAAGACTCCACTTCCCATAAGCCTTTGCTACCCAATATTGTCATGAAGGATGCATGTGTTGGTTTCAGTTTTGGTTCGTTTTGGAAAAAGGAATAGGGAGCAGATCTTTTTAACTCTACTTTTCTTTGCTTAAGATAACTTTTTACCTGATCAAACTCAATGAGATAATGTATTCATCAACAATTATGTTGTGCTGTTGTTTGAAACATGGGAACAATCGTTTGAATGTAAGGTTTTGTCATGTTTCAGTATAACCAAGAGGGAACATCCTCTAAACAGAAGTTCTTGATTTGAGTCTTGCAAACATTCAGATAACCACAGGCTATTGTTAAATGCTCTGTGTTGCTAGAGGAGCAAACTTTTTGAACTCAGTTTGTACTGTCGTTAATAAGCCTGCCACATTTAGCACTACCCACAGCCCGGTACCCTGAGAAGCGTCAGTACATTCATACATCTGTAACAGTAGTGGAACCTGGTTGTGTCCTACCAGTGCTCATATACCAACTCCAACCTCACCAAGCAGAGCAAACGTAACCTGGCTCTTCATTTTATTGATAGACTCTCAGGTTTGAACAGATCTCTGCAGAATAACTGCTGCATGTCTGTTAGAATTAACGTTGGCACAAAGAGCTTAGCCCCCGTTTTACCCCTCTAGCCTGTTTTAGACTAAAGCTTTTAGCTTTTTTATGCTCTTCTGTCCCTGTCTATAACTACTCAATAGAATTGATTTTCAGAAAAAACCCCACAGATCTCTCTTCTCACTGATAAACTTTATGATCCTGTCTGGTGTTGTCATAGAGACTCCAGCGTGTCATAAACCAGTCCAGTCCTGCTTGACCCCATCAGGAAGCTGAAAAATAGCATCTAATTTAGTGCTGATAATCTTATTTTAAGTTAGGGCTTATGATCAGGCAAATATTTGGATATGAAGCTTTTTCAAGATCACTTAGAAAGTCCTCACGGTCCCTTTAATAAACTGTCAGTCAGTATTTCTTTCTTGCACCGGCCTGAATCTGTCCCTAACTGTCTATAACTACTCAACTGAATTCATTTTCAGAAAAAAAACCCCACAGATCTCTCTTCCTACAGATAAACCTTATCAGCCTGTGTGGTGCTGTTAAAGGGAATCCAGTCCCATTGTTTCCTCCTCAACCTATCACAAAGTCCTGTGCACTTTCGTACCTCTCAAAATGTCAAAATCTCCTCAGTGAACAAAGTCTAAGTCTAAGCAAATAAGAAAGCACATATGCTGCCTATATTACATGTGCAGTTTGTCACCGTTTAAAACACTGCAGATTAATGAGGATACAGTTAGTTTAAGAAAAATACAAGCTCGGGGGGCTGTTAGGAGGCTAAAACAAACTAATGCACAGTTGACAGTGTGGAGGTGGAATCCCTTCGTCCCCTACCCTTCATCTGAGGTAAGGCTGTGTGCGTCTGTGCTGTCCTCAATGGGCAGTGGTGGTGGAGGGGGCAGCATATCAACCAGGTGTAGTGATGCAGAGTAATGCAGCAGGTGGGGACAGCAGGTCACTTTACTGCTCTCTGGGTGTCCACCTTATAATAAAAAAAGAGACAACAGGTTCTCAGAATTGATAATTATGACTTGTTTTTATTTCATTGAAGCATCAATTTAACTTAGTCCACCAGTTCACATGAAGAATCTGTGATGTCATTGTGTCTTTACTCTACCTGATGGTATGTGACTGAGCCTCTGTTTGAAGACACTGGATGGACACATCTGGCTCCTGGTTGGCACTATGGGGACGCTGTTCACAGCATGTAACTCTACAGAAGAATGATGGAACATTAGCATACACTATTCTTATCAACCTCATTTATTTGACCGTTTTTAAGTATTAGGTCAAACCTCTTTGGTATGAGCAGAGTTCCATTGACATTTACCAAAATTTCATATAATGATAAGATGTTTGACAATTCCAAAGGTTTTTGGGTTGATTTTTCTTCATGAGGCAGAGAGGACAGTGGTTGGGGTAGGAAACAAAATGCTGCTGCTTTTAACCCTGAAAGTGTTAACTGAAGCACCTTATGTGATATTAACTACAAACAAACTGTCAGATTGTCCAAATCCCTGCTATGCCCCACTCACATTCTCTGCTGGACCACACACTCTGCCCGACCCTGATAACAGCAGGTGAGATAACAGAGTGCTGAGAAGGTGAAATAACAGTGAGAGTTGTTGCATGTAATGTGG
The DNA here is from genome assembly GCA_008086565.1 of Thalassoma bifasciatum. NCBI lineage: Eukaryota > Metazoa > Chordata > Actinopteri > Labriformes > Labridae > Thalassoma > Thalassoma bifasciatum. The sequence goes on from RPOG01005642.1 coordinate 3,321, forward strand.
TAAAATATATAAAAGGATTCTCATTTGGATCTATTAGTAAAAAAACTGGGCGTAGACAAGACACAGAAACTTAACTGACAGTTAAGTTATGCAAATATATTGCATAATCTTGCTGAAACTACATGTTGTGTAGCCTATGAAGAGGTTCTGACCACCAAGGTTCAAGTATCTTACATGGCTAGAAGATGGGACGAAGAAAGACGGGTAATATAACCAGATGACCAAAAGATAACTTAGGTTTGTCAAACTCAGATCTACTATCTCACATTAAATGACATAGATGTGTTCAGACAATTTTAACAAACTTAAAAATAACTAAATGGATCAAAATGCTGTTGACAACCATCTAATTAACTCTCTGGATTTCAAGTTGTATTCATTTTTACAAGAGTGTAAAGTTAATGGGAAGTAACCACCATATCACATCTATCTTTCAGCACTGACCTTGTTTATTGTAGTTCTTCTCCCATGATTCCCTCAGAATACCCATCTTGGGCTGAGGGCGTATGGCCTGTTTCCAGTGTAACGCCTCTTCACTTCCAAGTGACAAGCTCTTTGCCACAGGCTGAGTGAAGATCTGGATGGTCTCAGTTCCCTGCTGATGCAGCAGACCATGAGGCATTTTAGGGCAGCGCTTTGGACTACTGAAGGTCTTCAGGCCGTTTCCAGATAAGTCCACGTAGAAAGTTCCGTACACTCCACAACTGTCAGTCACAACAGGGACAGCAGAGTCCAGACAGCTGGGGTCCTTCTTTGATGAGGCTGAGCGAGCTGATGGAGAGGAGGAAAAGACATACATTAACACAGAAACATAAAGATGACAACCACACACATAAAAGCTGAAGTACACTTCTGGTCAAAAGTTTGACACTTTAGAGGATTCAGCTTTGGCACAGAAGTGTCAGACTCTTTGGAAGGAAAAATCTCATGTCAGATGTTCCAACAGTACTCACTGGAGCTCCTGATGCCTGGATGTTTCTGACCCTGAGCCCACAGGTCCTGATATTTCTGGTTGAAAGCAGGTCTCCAACCTCCAGAGATCCAGGGGGAGTCAGGAGCTGCCATCCTGCAGGGAAACAGAATATACAACAACGATTTTAATCAAGAAAGCAGTCTAGTTCATCTGTTCATACTTTACTCTTCATGACAAAAAACCTATTTAACAATACAAACAATTCTCAAATTCATAAAGATGCAGTACATACAGAAATGCACGCATCACATTATGTATGTCTTCCTGAATTAGAATAAGAATAAAAAGTTAAAACAAATTGAGCATGAAATAAAACTATTTTTATCAAAAGTGTCCTTGGAACATGATGTTTTAAATTGACCACTTCTTCTTGTGTCTCTCCCCTGTACCTGTGTTTGATGATGAGATCTTCACTGGCTAGTCTCTGCAGACCTAAAAGAAAAGAAGACCAATAAATTCAGCCACACAAACATTAATCATCTTGTTTGGTTGATGTGCTTTCATTGGAAACTTTAAGTCCCACAGGCAGAGGTTAAACCTTCTGTACACACCTTTAGTCCTGCCATGTCTGGGGATCAGGTGACCTGTCCTGCTGTGGCGTCTGCAGAGACAGACAGCTGTAATCATCAAAACACACCACAGGAGGGCGCCAACGCTGCCAATCAGAACAGGATCCTGGAGCAGGGCCAGGACCTGAGACACATCCCGACTTTTACTGTCTGAATCAGGAGGGCTGCTGATCTGTGGGTCTGTGGGGTAAACAGAGAGTGGATCAGAAATGGGGGGAGGGGGTTAATTTAAAGAGAAAGCTTTCCAGCCTTTAGAGAAGAAAAAGACAACATTTCAAAGCTCTGAGGAGAAATCTTCCATCTGAAGTGGCTCCAGAGGGGTATAAAAACTATTGACCAAGAAAATTCAGAGACAACACTGAGACAGAAATGAGAAGTTAGGTATTTATCTTAATAAAAGTTCCAAGACAGGAGTAATGGCATTACTGTAATGCTTCTTTAATGATTTTAAAACACGATTGAAAAATGAAGGTGGACCAGAAATAAAGTCACACTTACTACATTTCTACAATTTCATTTAGTCAATGCTTTTAGCAAAAGTGATATATAACACAAACAAGAATTAGGAGTGGAGGATGAAACATTCAGGAGTGTGATGAAGTGCTACAAGTTGAATGGACACAGGTGCTGCCACCTAGTGCACAAAGTGCTGTTAGTAGGACAAACAGGTGTCTCCTTCTTTTTTCTGTATAGATTTATACACACACATACACATTCCACAAAATTCAATATTGAGCTAAATGTTCACTAAGGGCTATGTCTGAGACCTTCTGGTTCATTCTACCCCAGGGACAAAGAAGAAGAGTCAGATTAAGAGCCTAAATGTTCCCTGAACACATGAGTATTCAGACGTCTTTTAAAAGTAGAAAAGTACTCTGTAGGTCATGTAGAGCAAGGTAATTCATTCCCCCATTTGGTAATAACATAGCAGAAGAGTCTGGCTAGAGATTTAGAGTCAAACTGAGAGGGAATGTAGACCTGGATGAGGGATTCTGGGTAGGCCAGAGCCATTCTTGTCACTGTTTTATAAGCCAGGAGAAGAGCTTTGAATTTGACTTGCGCTGCCACTCACTGATGACAAACCCATGGGGGTCACTCAGAGCTCCCACTCCAGCTCCATTGACAGCTGCGACAGTGGTCCAGTACTGTTTTCCTGGTTTAAGTGTTGAGATATCCAGGTTGTGGTGGCCACTGTCCACCGTCCAGTTCTGGTACAGCTGCCTGTCAGACTCCACACACCACACCTGGAAAAACAGCTCACTTAATCAGGAATCAGAAATCAGAGGTCACTGATGCTTCAGCAAACACTTTAAGTTTTACAGCAGCTCTATATTAACAGACTGATGGAGGAGAAACTGGGGACACAAGTCTTACAACAAATGACATCTTAGTGGTTTGATTTCCCCTTGTGTTTGTGTTAAAGAGGCTCCTCTTATGTAGTAATGAAGAGAAGGAAAGAGCATGTTAGTGTGAAGAAGTGATTCTTTACTCTCTTACCTGGTATCCCTGTAAGATCCCATTGTGTGTGTCATGAGGAGGAGGCTCCCAGCTCACATGGACTGTGTTGTTCTGCTCATGGCTCACTGTGATGGATACTGCCAGCGGAGCAGCGCTGGGCACTGTGAGAAGAATGTGAACATTTGTATGCCATACAGAAACAAAAGACTGGGAAAACAGTCACTGTCACTCTTTTTGACCTGAGCTGCTGAGGCATAATGTGTTTTAGAATCTGAAAGATCACAGATATGGATGAAATGTAAGTCAAACGGGACAGAGAGTCTCACCTGTTTCAGGAACTCTGAGGTGTCGAGTGTTGCTCTCTCGTCCGTACAGGTTTCCTCCATAGGGTCGAACTTTGAACTCGTACTTGAAGCCTCTCTGTAGGGGACCCACCTCAGTCTGGAATCCAGGTAGAGTCACTTTCTTTGCCACCCAGTCAGAAGTGGCGGGCAGCAGGCTGCGATAGAGAACCTCAAAACCATCCAGGTAATGAGTCTGAGCTGGAGGAGACTGCAGCTGTTCAGAGGGATAAATACAACATGGATTAAACATCCTTCATAATACTACATCCTCTATGATGTTTGACTCTGAAGCTTCTCATACCTTCCACTGTACTTTGGAAACATTGGACCAAGGGGCCACGATTGTGATGTTGTCCAGGGCAACTCTGAGAGCTGACAGCTCTTTGTGGAAGTCTTTCTGCACAGTGCTGGCAGCCTCTGAAGACAAGTCTAATAAGTAAATAAGTTAATAAATTAAAAAAAATATTTTAAAGAAAATCACCCAATACAGCATCACTGATCTTAATTAAAGGCAAAAAACATGTTGCGTTGACTTCAAGTGATTTCTGATCCGTCTGTATGGAGTATTGCAAATTCTTTTCCTGTGCCAGACTCATCAAATACCAATCTGACTGAGAACATTGTGACCTTATGGTTGTGACTGATCAGTGTGATAGTGTTGGCTTCTACTGCAGTGAAGCATCATGGTAATAGTCAAGTTTTTGTGTTTTGTCTTGGAGATTTTTTACAGTTAATTTTTTTACAGTTTAATCTTTGGTAAAGTGATCTTATGGAAATGGAAAAACAAGTTTATTCAAATCACTTCAGGTGGTTGCTGAGAAAGTTGGATGTAGTCAGCGTTTCTTACTTTGAAACCACCATCTGCCCTCTTTAAAAACCAACGTGTGATATCATAGACTTCTTTCTGACAATGAAAATGATGAATGGATAGAATAAAAGTGATAAAAAAAATTCCCCACTTAACCTGAATCCATCAAATACTTCAACCAAAAGCTGGATACAGAAAGGCCTTTAATCAAACCTGTCATTAAAGGGTGGACTTAAACAGCTGCATGGTCAGGATTTGTGAAATGTATTGAGTCAGCTGCTGTCGTCCTACCTTCAACTATGAGCCGTGCACTGACAGAGACCACGCCTACATCATTGGCAGCAGTGCAGGTGTATTTCCCAGCATCCTGAGAGGTCACATAATGGATCTGTAGAGTCTGGTCTGGGTTTACAAGATACCTGGAGACACATGGAGCAAGAAGTTTCCACATCAACAGACAAATATCAAGGAATCCAACCAAGAATCTGAGGGCACAAAACAAAGTCTAAAACACAGTTGTAGCTTGTCTTGGTAAAATAACTTGATGATGGTGCACATGGCAACATGAGATTAGACTTTTGTTGAAGCTCTAAAACTTGTCTTTTTCTTGTTTTGTATTGTGTTTGATGGTTACCTCAACATCAACTTATGTTCTTTGACTTAAGTTACTTCTTAAGTTTAAGGAGCAACATTTGTTTGTAGTTGTGACAGCAATGAAATCACTTTATGGAGCAGTTGTCTACATTTTTGTTGTCACTGAGTGTCTTGGTTCTTTTGTGGGTCATGGCTGTCACTCCACAGATAAGTGTACAATATGGTGGTGGGTGTGGATTGAGCTTACAGCGTCAGTTTGAGCGGCTTTACGACCCATTAATAGTAGTAACTTGTATTTTTCTGAAGACTTGTCCATGTTGTATTTTATGTTGTGGTAGTGTCAGTTTTTTCCACATAAATGTTAGGTATGTTTTCAGTTATTGTTTTTATTTTAAAGTTGCTGGTTATAGCTAACACAGCTAATAATAGGTCGTTATTTACTGTTATACGTCGCTGTAAATACCAGACTAGGGTAACAGATTTCACAGCAGTGTACTGCATTTCATGAATGATTGGACTTATTGATAAGACAGGCAAACTACATTTCTAAGTTCCATTAGGTAATGTAGCTTCTTAATACTGTGACTTTTGTTTATACTGTACTTTAAAGTTTGAGATATGGGAAAGCAGAATGCCCCCTCTTTTAAAATACCACTTTGGTAAGCATAGCAGCCATAACCTTTTTTATGTGTTTAAACGTATGTGTTCATAGATGCTGATCTTCTACTCAATGAATCGATAACAGCTAATGTACTTAATTTCTAGTGTGACATTATTTATTCATTGTTTTAAGGATGAGGGCTTTACAGCTGTGTCCCCACTTCTGTTTTATTCCAAAGTATTTAATGACAATGACCACAAATCTCTGTGGCCATAATGTCAGACTCTGTCAGGATCAATACACAGAGTGTGTATAAATGTCCATACAGTCAACATACTTAATCTGAATTTCTTATTCTTCCTTTCATGAATGTCAGGTGTAGTGTTCTCAGTATGTCAGGAGTCTCTGAATAACAAAGTACCTTCCGTTGGGCAGAGGTCCCTGCTCTCTACTCCAGACCACAGCAGGTGGGGGGTCACCTTTAGCCTGGCAGTAGAACTGGGCAGACTCTCCAAGCCTCACAGACACATTTTCTGGCTTCATCACCAACATGGGCTTGGCTGCAGCAGGAGAGGACACTGACTAAATTCACTTCAACACAGCAGTACCTGTTTGTTCCTGTGGAAGAATCTTTTTCTCCTCAGCAGAGAAACAAAGGCAGAGATCACATCGATAGCAAGGAGCTGATCCTAAATCACGAGTGTTAAAGTCGTGTTGTCTCACCCAGCACAGAGAGTCGAGCCGCCCTGCTCTCTCTCACTCCTGCAATGTTGCGGGCCACACACACGTACACACCAGAGTGGTTCCTCAGTGCAGGAGCAATGATAAGCTTCCCACTCAGCTCCTTCAGCAGCAGCACAGGAGGGAAACACAGGGAGAAAATGTCACATCAGGATAGGGTGACTTTCTTTCTACAATCTTTTTCAGAAAATAACACAAACTTTCATCTGATGGTAAAGATTTGATTCAGAGTTGTTGTTGTATGAAATCTTGATGGATGTTTCTAAGATCCATTTCAAAACTAATATCCACCTCTATGTCAGTGTTGTATAACACTAAACAGTAAGATCTTCTGATTCTTACAGATCCAGAGGGAGAAATGATAGCAATGCATTGGATTGTGTTTTCAACTACGAAAATCTGGAGCAGATGTTGGACAGTTTATCTCTTTTTTACACAAGACGGATATATCTCTTTCAGACTGTAGCTTCGCTTCACTCAATTTAAAAAACTCATCAACAGTGTTTCTCATGTATTACACTGTTTATACTATTAAGTGTCTGCACTAAATGATGCTGCTGATGATGATGTCAGACTGCAGAGCTCACAGTGTAATGTATGTCCATGCTGTTTATGGGCAGGCCATCTTTCTTCCATATGACGTTAGGCTCAGGCCGTCCCATTGGGGGGTCACAGTTTAGAACAGCCACCTCCCCCTCTGCCACCTCTGCATCACTGGGCTGTGCTGTGAACTCCTCCTGCAGCACTGCAACACATCAGTCAGAGTTAGATTCATGCAAACTTCACTTATGAGCTTTAGAGAGTCAGAGGATTCAGGAAACTGAACACTGAAGGAGAGGAAAATCATTTCACATTACCTGACCTTAAACCATAAATATGTATGACTTATACATTGGTCAGTACCAAAAAAGTCATCACCACATTCACTGTGGTAATGTTTAGATAAGTTTACATAAACATCCCCAGATCATAACACTGTCCCCACAGGCTTGTACAGTAGGCACTAGGCATGATCTGGCATCAGGCATCAGTCTGGACTCATCAGATCACATGACCTTCTTCTATTCCTCCAGAGTCCAATATTTTTGCTCCCCAACAAACTGAAGCCTTTTTTCCCGGTTAGTCTTACTGATTAGTGGTTTTCTTAAGGCTACACAGCTGTTCAATCCCAATCCATTAAGTTTCTCTGCATTGTGTGTGTGGAAATGTTCTTACTTTCACTTTGAAACATACTCCTGATTTGTACTATTGTTTTTCTTCCATTTGATTTGGCCAAACATTTAAGTGACAGGCGATCACTATCATTCAGAATTTTTCCGACCACATATCTTACTGGAAGTCGATGGTTCCCCACCATTCTTCTAGTTTTTAATGATGCGTTGGACAGTTCTTAGCTCAGTTTTAGTAGTTTCTGCATCAGTCTCCTCTGATGTTTTCTCTGTTTGATCCCAATGATTTGACTCTTCTTAAACGGACTAACATCTTTTCCACAACCACAGGATGTGTCTTTCTTAATGGTTGTTAAGACATGAGAAGTTACACATTTTATCAGCTGAGGTTAAATAACTTGTTTCCAGCTGAAAGATAATCACCCATGCAGTAATTATCCAATAGGAGGCTTGGACCTGTTTGCTTAGTTAAATCCAGGTGGGGACTCTTTTTTTTTGGCCAGTCAGTGTATTCATCGAGGTTTACACTTACTGTATTACTATACTTGTTGTAAACCTTCTGTGATTGGACAGGACTTTCTGTAATTGCAGCACTGACCATCTCACTTCATCCAGGGGACGAGCAGCAGCTGCTGCCTGTCGCCTGCTTGACTGAGATCAAGATGAGTAAACAGAGCAGGACTGAAGTCAATTAGCACAACAGCTTGACACCCTCCTGCCCAGCAAACATTGACAATGGAGCTCTGTGCCCCCTCTGTGTGATATCACAAACATCTTTATCAGCTCTGTCAGCAGGGTCGAATTCCATGTGTGGGCTGTGTAAAGTTAGTTCTGGCTGGAAGAGCAATACTCAAAAAAAAAAAAATTAACCCTTTTATTGATATCATAGACCAGTTCACTTAGTGGGTTTTGTTCCTGCAGCGTTTAAAACAAGATGGTGTGAAGCAAATCAATCAAGTCATCATTGGACCTAACAGTTACTGATCCTGTAGGAGAGATGTGACAGCTTTAACTGACACTCTTATCTCTGGAGGGATCATTTCTGTGATGTCTGACAGTTCAAATGACACTCTGATTTTAACACTTTTATGGATAAAAATAGATCATATACACTTTGAATGCATCCTTATATGTGTGACTTTTAGAGTATATGTTTAAAACAGTGGGAGTTTCTGTATAGAGCTGCATTTCCATTATTTCTGACAGGCTTCAATGAATGAATATGTATAACAAACTGTGCGTATGGTTTAGAAGAATAAAACTGTATTTCAGCAGGTTTTATTGGAGCTTGAAGCAAACAAAAGCATCCTAACTGCCTGGTTTTAGGTGTTAAAAGGCATGTTTATTGATCATCGAGGCCTGTAAAGAGACTACATACACAAAAGCCCGATCAATAAATCAATCTTCATTCATATAGCACTAAATCACAACCAGTGTTATCTCAAATTAGGGCTGATTAATTTTCAAAAATGATCTAGTTGCAAATACATTTCCTTATGTTGCGAAGGCGTTTTTGGGGCGATTTTATCTAAGCCCTCTATCCTATGTGTTCTTAACAACACATAGTAGAAATTAACTCTGACATTAATCACTACATGACAAAAATCCATGAAAATTCTTTCTGCCACTCAGTACTGCTTTCTGCCCATTTTAATTATTTTCCACTATGTTTTTGCCACTTTCAGACCATTTTTTGCTTCTTTCAGTGAGTTTTATAGTTACATCCCAACTTTCTTGCCATTTTTTTGTTGCCTTTGGCCATTTTACCACTTATTACTGTCCTTTTTTACCTTTTTCACTATTTTTACACCCTTGTAACCATTCTCCAAATTTCCACCCAATTCTCTTGCTAGTTTTTGTTGCTGTAGACCATTACAATCAGTTCACTCTTTTTTGCCCCCTTTTTCACCATTTTTGTTCCCTTCGCACTAATTTTCAATTGTTCTCCAAATTTTCTTGCTCATTTTTCTTTTTTAATTTGTTCACCCGTTTTGCCACTTAAGGACCATATTTTTTGCCTCCTTCTGACTATTTTTTTACAGTTTTATCCTACTTTTTTTTTGCCATTTTGTGTTATGTTTGGCCGTTTTGACCAGTTGCCACTGCTTTTTGTATTTTTTAAAGCCCATTTTTGTTTCCCTCTATTTTTCAAAGTTTTCTCCCAATTTTCGTGCCCATTTTTTTTTATTTACTTTTTCAGTTTTTGCCACCTTATACCAACTCTTATTTATTTGTATTGATACTCTTTGCTTCTTTCCCCCATATTCACTACTTAAGTTGTCTCTCTTGAAAAGGTAGTTTTAACAGTTTGTCTCTTTGGTTGAGCAGGGTTAAGTAACACTGAGCAGAAAACATCTACTGCCAAAAAAGTTAACTGGTATTCGGACACATTTGAGGTTATAGAAATATTGCACTATCTGCAATTAGAATTTTGCAGCAGGTCATATTGTAATATAATCTAATTTACAATCAACAAGGTGTACTTAAGATACTTAACCAAAACAGCGTGGTTACTGTTAATTATGACCTATAACCATTTTTTGGTGGTTTGTCCAACACTAATGACACAACAGGAAAATATTCCAGCCTGGTCTTTAAGTATTTTGTTTGTCTTCTAGTTTAGTAAAACAGACTGCAGCTTGTACAGAATACAACATTTTAACAGTGACATCTGGAAACAGTCCATTCACAAATAACTTTGCTGCGGTAATATGTAGTATTACCTCACAGTCTTACCTGCAGCATATAGTGATGCGTTATGGCTGATGGCCGTGCCTGCATTGTTGGTTGCCACGCAGGCGTACACACCCTCCTGTGACTGACCCCGCCTTCCTCTCCCCACACTCAGGAAGAAAAGGATCCCCTCAGGCAGGGCCAAGGGCTGCAGCTCTCCATCCGTCAGATTCATGGGTTTACCGTTTCGCAGCCAGTGGATGGTCATGGGCTGGCTGCCCTCTGCTCGGCAGGAGAGCGTGGCAGGACTCCCCACCTTCACCACCACGTCAGAGGGATGGTGGATGATTCTGGGGGGTGTCTCCTCCGCACAGACCCTGGAACCTGAAGAGGAACACAGAGATACGAAAGCTGCTGAAATATATAAGTGTGGATTTAATAGCAGAAAAGGCAACAACAGAATAGGAAACAGTTTATTTTATGTGGAAATTCTCCTCAACAAAACATTTTCTTCAAATTCTTTCCATTTACACACACACACTCACTTCTACAGGACATTGTGAGTGACCTATGAAGACTCAAGTGGCTTTTTAGGTGCTGTGAGGTCAAAGTTTGTACACAATCCAAGCAGAAGGTTTATATTTATAGCAGCTCAGTAACATCCCCCTGTTATCACTTTCTCTTCTTTGAATCAGTATCAGTGCCAACATCCTAAATTGGGTGCACATCACTGTGTGAACTGAAGCATATTTTCGAGGAGCAAGAGGCAAAAGTGTTGACCTCTAGTCCAGACCCACACCCCAGCAGCAACTCCCCACTTATAAGTTCATTCAATAGTCAAAATACACCCCCACAAACAGCCACATTACCAACAAACAATGTGTGTTTGCACCCAGCAGCAGAGGAATGCCATTGTTTGAGCTTCCCGTGGAGGTGGATGACCACACTGAAGGAAACTGGAGGAGCGAGCTTCCTGACAGCAGAGGAAGCCGGAGGGTCTCAGGAACATCAGCTCTCATCGACACATCCGCAGGAGAACAAAAGACATTCAATTCTTCCAGACTGGGCCGCAACAACAAGAATTCTGCTAATGGAAGCTGCAGTGGCTCATCTGAGAAGACCATGTGATCAGTGTCTGAAACCCCAAATACTCGCGTCCTGTCTCCTTCAGAAAGAAGTGTTTAAGGAAACTGAAGCATGTTATTCAGAATTCATATTCTCCTGAGGTTGATGAGCATGAGGAAAATTATGATAGCAATGCTTCTGTGTGTCATAAATAGTTCACATGCTACAGCAAAAGCAAGACAGACTTCAGCCAAACAACACACCTGAGACTCATCCCCGACCCCCCCCCAGCTCAAACACACCTGCTGGCTCTGTAAACTCTTGTTGTGGCTGAGGTAAAATGTTTATTAGCTGGTTTGACTGATTCATTAGGAGACCAACAGAACCAATGTATGTGGGTTTTTTTAGATATGGTTTCTAAAGGAGGCTTATTTCCACAAGTAAAAAAATAAAAATAAAGACTTGGGTTTGTTGAGAATTTTTTTGGACTATAAAGCGTCAAAATTTTTATATTAAAAAGTCAAAATGTTGCTGTGAAAAGTCAAAATTATGGGATGACAATCAAGGTAAGAAGATAAAAGTTGAAATTAGGGATAATTAAGTCAAAATCTAAAAAGTATAGGTCAAAATTTTGAGATAATAAAGTAAACGCCTAAAAATAAGTCAAAATTAAGAGGAAAAAGAGTCACAATTTTAGGGGAAAAAAGTGAAAATTTTGAGATAAAAAGACTAATTTTTGACTTTTTATCTCATTGATTTCCATTTTTCAATCTTAACATTTTTTGACTTCATAAAGGTTAAAAAAATATGTATTTATATTTCATCAAATCCAGTTATTTTCATGTTTTAACTTATGGAAATGGGCTTTTGCAGTTTCTAGTATGTTAGTTTTATCGCAAGACTTGAAATTTGTACTTTCTCTCATATTTCTGATGTAAAAGAAATCATAAAAGAGGTCATTTTCAACCAAAAAAAGAAAAAAAAAACTTTTTTTTTCATTAAAAAAACAAAACAAAAAGAAGAAAGGTATAATAAAGTTCAGTGGAATACACCAAAAATTATTTGAACTTGATAGTTATGGTGTAACATTAACATGTACATGTACCTTAATTGGGTTTTTTAAGTAGAAATTATTGTTATTATTTTAATTTTTTTTCTGTTTAAAAGTTGAACTCTACAGTCATTGGGTCAAATCTACTGCTTTCATTTGGTTCTGTGGTTTTATTACATAAAACACTCTTACAAAAATAGAAGAAAAAAAACTTTTAGGCTGCATTGGTTTGAAACATTGAACCCAGCTGTTAAAGTGATGTCGTCAACTATGGAGACCTCATTTATCTACAATTATACAGCATATAATTCTGTTTCTACTAATTACAGCTTTTAGAGTTCTGTTAGTTAACCAGGATAATATGGAAATATTAAATTCACTTACCAAATAGAAAAACTCCAGACACGGTGTATATAACGGTAAAGATGCTTCCGGTCATTATGAGCAGCAGTTAACGGTCAATTTGTCTGAACTGGTTTAGAAGCTGCTCGTTAAAAGCTGATTAAACTACCTTCTTTAACGTTTTAGATAAAAAGGGAATTAACTCCAAGCTCACTCACTCCTTCCCCTTTGAGTTTCATAGATTACATTTTTAATTTCTTTTCCCTTTTCAATAAAACTTATGGTCCAGTGAAGATAATCAGTGAGAGCTTCTACTTCTCTACAGCTTTGAAGAGCGGCACCGCTGAGGCGACGTCAAGTCAACGTAATGACATCACACTTCCTGTAAGTACAGCTTTACAAAATAAAAGTAATGAATAGTATCACAATGTGTTTCCGGTGATTTTAACAGATTTAACTTGACAGAAGGAAAGTACATGATGCTCACAGGACCACTAAAGATAATTTTAAATATATATATATATATATATATATATATATATATATAAAATAAGAAAGTGTCTTAATTAAAAAACTTGAACTTTTGAGTTTTCAAAGAGGAGTTTTGTGAATGAATCAGCTTGAAATTTGAACAAAGTTATGCATTTACAAGAAGACTTTTCTAGATTTTTAACAAGCTGCTCTTTGCCCATTTTAGTGCATCACTGACCCACTCGATAGTCTTATTAGTTTATACTTCCTTCTTCGAGTCATCTTTAAGGTGGAACTATTGATTTTAGCCCAGAATCATCACATTATTGTAATATCTGGACTTCAAAAAGACATTGCAGTCACACACTGGTCTTGAGGTGGTGATTGCATTAATTCAACGAGAACAAACATTCTGAGCTAAGGCTTCACAGTCTAAAACAAAGGCTGTATGTCAAACGTGACAGTACAAATTTGGCCTAATAATAAAGGAAGGTGTACCAAATCAAAAAGCAAAGAAAGACTCCTGCATCCTGTAATAACACAGACCTTAGTCCATGTCTCCACACACATCGGTTCACATTATGATCACCTGTCTCATGTTGTGTGAAGCAGGAAGTTTAGTTTCCCATGTTTCTGAACAACAGGAGGAAGTAATGTGATCCCCACAGATGTTTTGTGATCAACAGTAAATGTGTGGTTTTGAGGTACGATCCCTTTGTAGCAGTTTTGCAGAGTTTAAGCTGGCTAAACATAACACCAATTTCCAAAGGATTTCTTGTTTTGTTTTTGTTTTTTTAGCTTTTACAGAAGTTTAAAACCTGTAAGTTTTGAGAAACTTAACTTGAACTTTTATTTGTTTTAACTATATTAGGTAAGACAGGAAGGTGTTTACAATGGAATTGGGAATAATCCAAAACACCCTGCATGCATCATACTTTTGTTATTGAGCATTTTGGCCACAAGTACCAGATGCTGTTTAAAGCTGTTTGTAGTCTTTCTTCTCAACATGAGCAAGCAGCATGTTTTGGGAGATATTTTTGAAAAAGAATCAAAATGAGTACAAAGACTTTAGACTGATACTTTCCTTAATGAATAGATTTTAAAAGGGGGTACTGTGCATCGTTAGGTCTTTATTCTGCCCCTCTCATGCCCCTGTAGCGTATTTTTTTGATTTACAGCATGAAAAAAAAAAAATTATAATAATCCCTAGTGCTGTCTCTTTGAGACTCCCCACTCCACCAACGCCCTTCCATATGATTGGCCACCCCCTGAAAGGCAGTTGATGATGCTTCAGAGATCCTTCTGTGATGGCCTCATCATTTCAGCAAGTCTGAAATTTAACCAGTTTACAGACAGATTGAAGGAATTCTCATGTGAATATGTAGAAGTTTAAAAATCTGTGCACTTTAAGTCTGAGCATCCAGCATCATCACTTAAATCCATATAGCATTACCCCATTAACTGGTGACTGTCTTTAGACCACTACTGACTTGTTCAGCTGAGAGTCACCAGTTTGTACTGTAAGAAAAGTCCTGTTGTTTTTAACGGTTAAAAAACAAAACAAAACAAAAACGTTTTTTCCATGTAAACAACACAATTTTTTTTACAGTGCACTGTTGATGCTTTTATAGTGGACCATATTCTTAACATCCTGCTGCTGTAAAAATTAAGAGTCCTGTTGCATAGCAATCAACAGAGTCATGCTGCAAATCTCAATATTAACCACCTCAATGACTGCAGTTTTTCCCAAATAATACCATAAAATTTAAGGTTTGCAGATTACAGTAATTCCTTAAAAAATGTATGCATATTAATTTGTCTTTTAGGCAGATCAATAAAATTTTAACTGTTTATTTTTTATTTATTCTTTTTTTACAGTGAGGGTCAGAGTTTTCTCCAGTCTCACAGTTAACTGTTATTCAATCTATTTGATACAGTAAAAGAAAACCTTTGTTTAACCCTCCCTAATTGTTGCTTTTGATGTTGTTTTGCTTTATTTGTATTTATTTGTTATAACACTAGTAGTTCTGTAACGGTCAGAATTTGATAGAAGTTGACTCCATGTTCTGATGTTGTTTCTGTCAACTGAAAGGAGGAGAAATGGGTGTTTTTATGCTGCTTAGAGTTTAAATGATGTGTTTAAAGAACACTAACTCCTCTGAATGAATGAAGCCAAAATGTGTATACATGGCATAACTTTAAAAAAAAAAAAAGAAAAAAAAAGTTTGCCAGAGCTCATGAAAAGTGGTGGTATCTGAAAATGCAGTAAAAGTGTAACTCCCAAAAAGAACAATCCATCTATTTAATCCAGCTTTATCCAAATCTAACAACAGTCAAAACTTAGTATACTGATCTAAGCTATTTAATTGAATCTTCTTTTGGGACTGTGTGATCCCCTCAGGGCTGCAGAGCTTGGATGTGCTCTTGAGCATTTTGTAGCCTCAAAACTGTTAGGATGTGAAGAAAATTCCAAAAAATTATAACATATTGTGCTTCCAAATGTACAGTCAACACTTCCCACACGGTAGAATAAACAGAATTTTGAAAAGAACAGCAACAGCAAACAGCATTTAAGCTGTGAGTGACAGGTGTTGAGGAGCAGTTTCTGCAGACTTCACTGCTGCCAGCTGTGCCAAAAACATGCCCGTCCCTCCCACTGAAACTGTGATATTATTAACCATACAGATACACTGAAGTAACTACCATGAGATGCAGTTTCCCCTTCACTAACCATGATGTAAGGATGATATGAAGTTCACTTATTGCACCATCTGGCTGACATCTCCCCCTAGAAGGGTTAAAAATCACCTTCCTGAGTTACAAATTCCTCCCAGCAGAGAGAAAACAGCCCTGAAATAAGTGAACTAGCTTCAGTTCATTCCCTCCAATGGCTCACATAAATAACACATTGTTCAGTGAGCTGTTCTTTGTGCGCCTCAGAAAGGCCCGGGCTAAGTGATGGATGTTTATATTGATCCAACAACTTGGGCTTGATGGCCCCGGCATCGGCCAGCTTTCAGGCAGCAACAAAAGCTTTAGAGAGGATGAAGGATGAGTCCCAGAGAAACACAGCCCATGGGAATGCTGCTGCGCTGGGATGTGAGGAGGAGAGAGACGGCTTTCAGACGCAGGAGCAAAGGTCGGCTAGTATTGGAACCAGGCAAAGAGGGCGGGATGGAGCCAAAAAGAGAGAAAGAATGTGTCAGCTAGACTGAGGGATGTGATAAAAAGTGACTTCAGAGTAAATTCTGACTGTTGTTCAAGTGGTTTTCTGTGAAGGGAGCGACAATCAGTGTCAACATGAATGACTGACTTTAAGCAAACGCGTTTCCTGTAACTCCAAATCCCAGTAAATCGGACTGAGTACTCACACTCCGCTCTTTTATTTTCTTCTACAATGAAACTCAATCAGGCAAAACAATCAGACTTAGCAATCAGTTCAGTAATGTTTTTCATATAACACCCACATTTTTTTTTTTATTTAAAAAATATTTTTACCCTGTGGTGCATAGTGGTCACTACAGTGGACACCTATTTAAAAGTTATTTACTCCTAAATTCAATGGTTCATGTGGTGGAAATTCATTTTTGCCTGTGTCAGAATATTTTAATTCTTCTTAGGGCCTGAAAAAATGTTTTCATTTTTTTTCCAAACACATACATACTTTTTAAAATGTTACAGACAACATTGAAGGGTGAAAAGCTTATAAACTATAAATTATTCAGTGTTAAAAATGGACGAAAGAGAGTTAAAATGTTTCGCAAAGCATTAAAAAAAGACTAGAAAAGCAATTTCTGAAGAAATTGCGCTGTGAATGCAGAAGCTGAAGCAGCTCACGCTGAACTGCTAGTGCAGAATCCTGAATATGCTGAATGACTGAATTTATCTGAAAATGGTTGAATGAATCTTGAAAAAGCTTGCGCTGAACTGCTGAATGCAAAATGTTGAAGGAGAACTCTTGAACATGAACATGAAGACTTGGCTGAAAGGATGTGAAATAATGTCCAAAATGAAAATAAGAATGGGTGAATTGAAGAATAAATGGAAAAAAAAGGAAATCGATGAATCACAATGAAATAATTTTTTATCCCTAGAAGTTGTGTGAGAATCATCAGTTTATCAGATGTTTGAGACAGTGAAGTGTGTGTGTGTGTGTGTGTGTGAGAGAGAGAGAGAGCTTGTGTGTGTGTGTGTGTGTGTGTGTGTGTGTGTACATGGTTAATATGCTTGTGTGTGTTGTGTGTGAGTGTGTGTGCTTGTGTGTGTATATGGTAAATGTGCTGATGTGTGTGTTGTATGTGTGAGAGAGAAAGAGTGTGTCGCTGTATGTGTGTGTGTTTGTGTGTGTGTATATGCTTGGTGTGCTGGTGTGCTGTGTGTTGGTCAGTGATGCAGAGAAACAATCTCTTGAGTATCTTTCTTCATCAGTGTTTTGATCTGTAGGTATAAACAGGTGTGTCAGATCACAGGTCTCCATGGTAACCTGCTCGTTAGGCTGTTTGAAGCTGCAGCTGTTTGATTTAACTGACAGTTGATGAGGAGCTGGATTCAAGGAGGTGGACAGGGTGTGAATCTCCTCTAGCTGCGCAAAATCCTTGAGGGCTAGCAGAAAACCAAAACTACCATGAGATTCCCCAGGCTTAGGAGTTTCTATTGATGTAAATTTAATGTCTGTGGAGCCACAGGTTTTACCAGAAATGTGAGTTTAAAAAGTGTTACTTTTTCTTAATCTCTCAGAAAGTCCCCTGAAAATTAACATTAGAGCAGATGGGGACAGATGATGACTTTCTGTGACAGTTAGCCACCTTCAGGCTTTGTTCTCTGTCCCTCTGGTGTCAAGTGTCCTTAATCAGAAGCAGAACAAGATTACCTACGTTTGAGCCCAAATTTGTGTATGTGGAGTGAAATTTGTGGCCCCTAGGCCTGTTTCTCTAAAAAGTTTCCAGGTGATTTCTCTCCTGGTCCACACTCTAAAATTCAAATCCTCACTCTACAGTTTGAACATTCCACCACATACACACCAATGTTAAACTGCTGCAAGGGCTGATCAACTTCATGACCTTTGAAGGAGTTTTGTGAAGAAACTATAAATGCAAGAAAGAAGCTGAAATATACTGAAGAAAGCCAAATGATGGCTAAACATTTTGCAGGTTGAATGAAGTTTCTGGCTGAAAGTATGACTGAATGAGAAGGGTCTGAATGAGGCTAGAGTAATTCCCTGAATGATTCCAAATCTGAAGAGCTCCCATTCATTCTATACAGAAGAGGATTAGGGCCACTGAGAAAAAAGAAAATCTAAAAAAAAAAAAGTCAGAATTCTGAGAAAAAGTCAGAATTCTGAGAAAAAAGTCAGAATTCTGACTTTTTTTTTTTTGGAATTTTTTTTTTCTCAGTGGCCCTAATCCTCTTCTGTAATTCTATATGCGTGAAAAATCGTGAAAAAAGTGAAATATCTCGGAAAGTAAAGCTTAAACGGACAAACAAAAACATAGGCGTCTCCGAATTAATGAGCTGAACGTTTTGAAGTTTGAATGGTGAAAATCGGTTGAAATTTGTTGAAGGAGAAGCGATTTGAAAAAGTGGGCGGAAGAATTTTTTTGACACAGAAGAACATAAGCTGTGAATGCCTTGCTGCATTCACAACAATTATTCATCAAATTACCCCCCCAAAAAGTCATATTTCCATTAAGTTCACTCTGTTTTATGTTGAATGCTCAGGAACAAGTATTTTTTTAAAAATGTAAAACTTCTCAAAACTCTCAAGGGAAAATCCTGACACTGACTTTCATAATTCATGCATCAGAGGGCTAGAGCCTTAATGGGAGAACCAAGTTCATATCTAAAGTTGCAGCATATTATCACTACATTGTGCAAAAAATGTCAG
Source organism: Thalassoma bifasciatum (assembly GCA_008086565.1). Taxonomy (NCBI): domain Eukaryota; kingdom Metazoa; phylum Chordata; class Actinopteri; order Labriformes; family Labridae; genus Thalassoma; species Thalassoma bifasciatum. The sequence goes on from RPOG01005642.1 coordinate 22,064, forward strand.
TATCACATCATGTAGTGAAAGGATTCCTGTTTGACAACATTGTTAGCCCAACAGTATAATGGCTTAAGTAATAAACATTTAAATATTTATTTTGTGAGTATAATGGCATGATTTTCAGGGTCAAAGATATTTGAATAAAATAAGTAAATGAGTTATTAATAATAATAATAATGATAACAATAAAGGTAATACATACAAAAAATTAATAGTCGTATGTAGGGCCGGGCAATTAATTGCAAATAAGATTTATTTGCAACATGTCCTGTAACAAAATTCCAATCGCGGACAGTGCAATACGTAGTTAACCTGAAATGTGTAAAATATCAGGTACATTTTTTGCAGCAGATATTTTCTCCTCTACACCGAAGTAATTCAACAAATGAGACAAACTTGTAAAAACGACCCCTACGAAAGAAATAATATATGGTGAACAATAT